>ML822318.1:15940-28567 GCA_009831015.1 Picea engelmannii
TCCAACAGAAACTGAGGAAAATGCATCCTAAGCTAGAACCGACCGTACAAAAAGAATTGAATAAACTCCTAAGTGCTAAAATAATTTTTCCTGTTAGACACACTCAATGGGTATCCAACCTCGTCCCAGTGCGGAAGAAAAACAGAGAAATTCGACTTTGTGTCGATTTCTGGAACCTCAACAAAGTGTCTGACAAAGATAATTATCCTATCCCTCCCATGGAACAGATCCTTCAACAAGTATCTGGTTTCGAGAGGCTATCCTTACTGGATGGTTTCTCTGGATACAACCAAGTCTTGATGTCTCCGTCAGACCAATTAAAAACTACCTTCCGTACCCCGTGGGGCACTTATGCTTATCGCAAAATGCCCTTTGGATTGATTAATGTTGGTGCTACCTTTCAGAGAGCAATGGACATTGCTTTTAGAGGCTTAATCAATCACTCTGTATTAGTCTACTTAGATGATGTGACCGTTTATTCTAAAAACAAAGACGATCATCTAGCTCACTTACGAGTCGTTCTACTATGATGTCATAAATACGGCATCTCCTTGAACCCCAAGAAGTCCATCTTTGCAGTAGAACAGGGTAAATTACTAGGATTCATTGTGTCTAGTGATAGAATGATTATTGACCCCGAGAGGACCCAAGTCATCACTAAACTTCCCCCACCTACCTCCAAAAAATCCATCCAGTCTTTCTTAGGCCAGATTAATTTCGTGAGAAGATTTGTCCCCAGTTTCTCCGAAATGGTCAGGCCTCTCCAGAACCTGATTAAGAAAGATACCCAATATCACTGGGGACCTACAGAAAAACAAGCTTTCAATGCTATAAAGAAGGCCATAATAGATGCTCCGTCTCTCATGAGCCCTGATTTCTCTCAAGACTTTACACTCTATACTTTTGCCTCTGATCGTTCTTATGCCGCAGTCCTAACTCAGAAGAATTCCGAGAACAACGAAGTACCCATCACCTTTATGAGCTCCGCTTTCAAAGGTGATGAACTTAACTACCCAGTGGTTGATCGGCAAGCCTACGTTGTTTTCAAAGCAGTTAAGCATTTCTGGTCCTATCTTTTGAAGTCAAGGACGAAGGTCATTGTCCCCTACCCTGCCGTTAGGAATTTGTTAGTGCAAAAGGAGTTAGGAGAGAAAAGAGCCAACTGGGTCGCCTCCTTGCAGGAGTATGACTTAGAAATCACCCCAGCACAGATCGTGAGAGGCCAAGGGTTGTGTAAGCTGGTAGTTGATTCAGAAACTGAACAGCAAGCAGATCGTGATACGTCAGACCTAGAACAACGCGATCAGAGCTTGATTTGTTGTGCACAAAACCTCGTAAGTCCTTGGTATGACGATATTCAATTTTGTCTTGAACATGGATCAGCACCCCGCCACCTTGACCCCACCAAAAGAAGAGCGTTGAGACTAAAGTATGCCTCCTTTCATCTAGTTAACGGTATATTGTTTCGTCATAATTTTGATGACATACTGATGTGTTGTCTTGAAAAGGACGAAGCAGAGAAAATCTTGCTTGAGTTACATGCAGGAGAATCTAGTGGTCACTTCGGTGGCGACACCACTGCTCATAAGGTTTTAAGAGCTGGTTATTACTAGCCGATGCTTTTTAGAGACGCCCATGCCTTGTGTCGTAAATGTATCATTTGTCAGAAAGCATCAGGGTGTTTGCAAAGACCAGCCTTTCCCTCGCAACCCGTTTCAGTCGATTCTCATTTCCAGCAATGGGGCATTGATATCATTGGTCCTATTAACCCTCCATCCTCACAACAACACAAGTATATTGTGACAGCCACTGATTACTTTACTCGATGGTCTGAAGTCGCCGCGTTAAGAACTATTAACACAAGTCAGGTGATCACTTTTCTAAACTCGAATATCATCACACGTTTTGGTATCCCTGATTGTCTAGTCTTTGATAATGCTTCATACTTCTCTTCTCTAGAGATGAGTGAGTTCGCTTTAGAGAAGGGAATAAAGCTGAAGTATTCTTCTAGTTACTACCCCCAGGGCAATGGCGTAGCAGAATCAACCAACAAGAACTTGATCAAAATTATCAAGAGAACCGTGGCTGAAAATCACAAGAACTGGCACAATGCACTGTTGAATGCACTGTGGGATGATAGGGTAACACCCAAAGCTGCTATAGGTAACTCCCCCTTTTTTCTTGTTTATGGCAGAGAAGCCATTCTGCCACCTCACATTCTTCTTCCTTCGCTCCAATTGTCACAAAAAGTCCAAGAAGAAGATTGCCCCCCTTTAGAAAGTCATATTAACGCTTTGATGAAGTTAGAAGAAGTAAGAACTCAAGCTAAGGGTAAGTTAGACCAACATCAACAAATGATTAAAAGTTGGTTCGATTCTAATTCTTCTTCGGATAGGAATTTTGAAGTAGGCGATCTCGTCTTAAAGTGGGACAAACCACACGAAGGGAAGGGCGAACACAACAAGTTTCAAAATTTGTGGCTTGGGCCATATTTGATTGCTGAAAAGTTGGGTCCTAGTTCCTTTCGATTGCAGAATCTTGAAGCGCAGCTTGACACCTATCCGGTGAATGGCCAAGCCCTGAAAAGATACTTCACTTGATTACTACCCTTGTATATTATGTAAATATTTCCTTTTGTTTTTATTTTGCCTTTGTTTTCATTTTTGGTTTTGATTTGGATTGATCAGTTTTTTATGTTTTTGAAACATTTGCATGCTTGTGCACTGAGCCATTCAGACTAAGACCATAGAAAATTTTCTTCTCTGAAATAACTCCTGAAAGAATGTACGAACGTCAATGATATATTTCTAAAAATTGATATTCATGTTTGAAAATTTTGTTGTTTGAAAGAAGTCTTCTAATTTCAATCTCTGAGCAAAGTTTGTCATGATCATCTTTAATCTTTTTACGTTGTCCCTTTTCTGTAAAGGAATGACTCAAAAGGATGTCTCCCTGTCATAGTAAGTTGTTTTAGAAATAAAACATTTCTGGAGCTGAATAAAGGACAGCATCAAGAAATTCTGATGAGGTCTAAAAAAGATTTTAAAATAATTAAGATTTTTACAGCGTCACCCCGCTCAGCTATACACAAAAGAAAAACAAAAAATAAAATTAGAGTTGTGGGAAGAGTTTGTAAACCCGTCGGGATACTGAACAGGTCCGCTGGCAGCGGGTAAATGCAAGCATGGCGCCAAGACAACTTTGTCGACGTACTGAACAGGCCCGTTGGCAGCGAAGCAATGTCGGGTAAATAAAAATCTGTAAAAATTATAAGAAACCTCTTAAAAAGTCCTTTATTCTGATCTAGAACTTCTTGACAGGATACAGACGTCCGAGTGGGTTAAATGGAAACCCTGTCGAGGTTATAGACGCCTACTGGCAGCAGTGGCCATGCCAACAATATTGAGATTTTATCATAAAAATCGTGACTTGTTGATCTTAAGACTGTTATTAGTTTGCATCTTTTAAAACATCGCTGGAAAAGATAGTAAATGATGATGTTTGTACGTTTTTCTGGTTGTTGTTTTTGAGTTGAATTTTTCTCTGTTGTCCTAATCTGAATTTATTTCTATTGACAGAGATAACTTCTTCTCCCAGTGTGTCGCCATTGTTGGCAGCCAATATAATTTTTTCTATTGCCCCGAAAGCTGCCTACACCTATGACTTCTGAACTTCAAATTTCTGTCGCATCTTGCAAAGAGACGATGTTTTCATTTCAAGCGACATTTGCAAATTGGTTTCAATTTAGTTTTCACGAATGAAAGCATGAAAACTCCTCCATTGTTATTTGAATTGTCATGATCTGCTCATTGATATGTTGATTGGTACTTACCTTTGGTTTATTTTTCAAACTATGTCCATTTGCCTATTATTGCTCTGATTGCGCAACTTGATTTTGATTTAATTGATAAGGCATTGAGCATGCAAATTTATGAGTTATACTTGATTATATAGGGGTCATGGTGGATTAAAGGTTTTTATATAATGTGATCCTTATTATTTTAAGATCTTGGCTTATCGATTTTATCTATTGTCACCATGTTTTAAAAACTTTTGATCAAAACATTGGATTATGTAACAAGCGCATGAGTTTGATTTCATATTGAATGGCAATGTTTGATTATATACATGGCGCGTTGGTGAAACATTTGGATTTTACATTGGTTTGAATTATACTATGGCGCATTGATTTATGGTTTTGGTTCTACATTGATTAATGGCACATTGATATGATTATCCACCGCTCAAATTTTCGGGTTGGCCGATTAGTATGGTTTAAACGATATGATGAGTTATTGAACAGCACTGTACCGTGCCATTAATATGCTGCATGGCAGTGATAATCCCACCACCTTCGCACGCATACATTAATTCATTCCCCTTTGAGCGCTTTCAGTTGTTATCCATAACGATTTTTTCTCCTGTGTATTGTATGTTCAACCCAAACCCTACCATGCGCCCGCACCATGGCTCCAGTCGTAAGGGATGAACCCAATGGTAGCCAGGCATTGTTGATGTTCGATGGTGCTTACAGTGACCTTGAGGAATTCGGATGGCTCTCGTTCATAGGAAAGTTTGATGGCTATAACCCTAGCGTGGCTCGGCAATTTGCATTAACCTTTGATGGCTGTCGAGCCAAGGTTGGGGATGTGCAATTGGAAATTGATGAGAAATTTCTCAGTCTAGCTACCGGTCTGCCTGCTGTCGGACAGAGGTGGTCAAAAAATTGTAAAGTGGAAGATGTCACGTGGACATTGCTCTTCTAGTCACGAAGAGTGATCTCCTGTGACAAAGGTTTGCCTGCAAATATGTTAAAGCAACGATGGCACGACTTGCTGATGGTAACCAAGCAGTTCATTACCTGCGAGGGCCGATATGGTTTCGTTTTCTTGTACCACCTTCGGCTACTTATGGTTTTCATGCGCTATGAGCTTAATATGCCTTACTACTTGCATAGGATTCTATTTGAAATGTCTAAAAGGTACAAACGAAACCAGGCTGACAGCAGCCTGTTTCACATTGGGTTGATAAAGATGATTGTTGTATGCCATTTAGGGTTGCACCGAGACTGTTGGAATGATTTTATTATCCGCAATAATTTTGAGGACTCTATCCCACCATAGGTTGACAAACCTGTGGTGAGCGAGAGCAAGTCGGTACCCCATGTGCCTTACAGTGCTCTGCTACCTACACCCCTACCCGATTCTCCTATTGACCTACCCAATTCTGTGACCCAACGTGTGGAAACTGCTAAACCCGTGGCCAAAAGGCCTAAATCCAAACCCATTGCCAATTATAAAGGCAAGAAAAATGCTCGGTTAATCTCTCGCATGGCAAGAAACAAACCAAAAGCACCTGTCAACCTTGACCCTATTTTGGTGAGCGAAGATTCTGATTCAGAGGTTGAACGTTACCTGGAAAGTGAGTATCCCTATTCTGAAGGTCTCTTTGATAAACCCGCATATGATTTCATGAAGAACCTACCACCTTGCTTGCAAAGTGACCCTAATTATCCAGGCATCAAAATGCCTTGTGAAACCCCTGGTGACTCATCGAAACCCCTTCTTGCTCTAGTCGAACCAGCTGCTCCACCATGTGATCAGTGTGGCTCATGGTTAGAAAGGTATTACCTTGATGTGCCAATGCTACAGTCCAGAATTCATGCGCTGGAGGATCAAGTTGCAAGGCTCACCAGTCAAAAGGCAAAGATGCCATCCACTGATAAGAAACAGCGAACAACAGGTTCGATTTTGTTTAAGAACGTTGAGTTGGCTACAACAGTCGTCAATTCAAAATTGGCGTAGCTCAAACAGCCTCACTGGTATGACTTTCACCTATTTATACGACATAATCATAAACTCTGTTTACACCGTGGATTTGCTCTGTCACACAAGCATGCACTATTGTATATAATTTTGTTTTGATAAATCAATTTTCATTATTGTTTAAGTTTTGATTGGATTTGGTTTTGATTCGAGTGATCTCGAGATAGATTTGATTTGTTTTAATTTGGCTTCAATCGAATACTCTGTTGATAATCAAAGTTGTTAATATTTTCTAAACACGGGTTGTTTTTGGTATTCCAATTTTGAACACAGACAATATCTCATTTCGAATTGGTTGGCAATTATGGTTAACTGTTGTGATTGTATATTCTATATTTTCTGACCAATTTGAATACCATTATGTTATTGCATGACCAAATTGTGAATAGATACGAATCATAGCTTTTATACCCAACCAAATCGATCCGGACTGTTTTGTTTGACCATGTTATCAGATTGCAACAAATATATTGTTTGAATTCGATTTGAGGAATGAGATTAACTGTATCCAGTCTCACGATTTGTTTCTATAATTAAACTCAGTCATATTCGTTTTGATTATTCACCCAGTTTATATTATGAATTCTGTTGATTCTATCACGCTCCTATCTGTTGACTGAGTGATGATCGATAACGAGATTCGTTGGGTCTATACTCATTGAGTATGATTTCATTTGAATACAATTGAAACAGTTACCTATCTTTGCACATGATTGAATGATATCAATCTATTGCTATGACTATAATGAGTCAATGATGGTTGTGTTTGATTATAACTATATCGATTTTGAATACGATACGATTTACTTGTAATTGCATTTGGATATGAAACAGTGTGGTTGTTATTTGACCCGATTTGATGGCAATTTAAAACAGAGCATTCTTATCCTGTTCTGAATGCATCCTTTTCGATTTGGTTTGATTTGAATGATAAATTTTCTTGAACCATTAGTAATTCGATTTTAATGTTTGTTAAAAACAAATTAAATTGGATTGTTTTAAAAAGATTTGGTTTGATTGTTATCTGATTCTATATGTTATTTTAGACTAGCTACAGAATCAGATGATTCTGTAGCTAAGTCTGTAGGATCAATTTTTTAGTGTTTTGTTACTGAAATATCTTTCTAATTTGATATTTGTGTCCTATTGCAGGTAAATTTGAAATTGCAGTTGAGTTTATGAGCAGTTAGGGGATATTTCAAAGATTTCACTTGCATTTTAGTTTCTTAGTTTAGTTGATTGTGGGATTTTTCCCAGATTATGTAAAACATTTTGATATTATCCACAAGGAAGTTTTACCTTGTGAGAAACTTATATAAACTTATGATTTTTGTAATAATGATCATCCTCATTCAAGGGAGAACAAGGATATGGAGTTCTAATACAGACTGAAGCAAAATTGATGTTTTGTCACAGCTTTAGCTTCTCAATATATCAACATTTTGTTTCATGTTGTGTATATCACTTTGTTTATGATTTATGACTACTTTAGCTATCTAGATCATGTGCAAATGATATAATTTTAATCACTGAAATCCATATCTGGTTTCTTCCAATTGTATAAAACACATAACAATTGTTAGTTCAGTTAGTGAATGACAGGTTTATCTTCTTCATTGATTGAATTATTAAATATAAGTTTTTGCATAACAGGTTTCCCTTATTGCAGAGATTTATACATCTTATAATTGTTATGATTTTTTATGTCTTGTTTGTCCTGTAAACCACTTCAAGAAGCAGCACAGCTGATCATTTACGAAAAGCTTTAGGATCAATCCGATGTGAATTTCCCTCCTCCGACCAGCTTAGAAGTTATCACACACAGGGCAGACTTGGAGCGTTTCCAGGTCAGTTAGTCTTTTGTTTACTGTTTTAATTAAGTAGTTTAATTCAGATATAAGCTTAATTAGATTTATATTAGATTGTTTAGTTTCAGTAAATATATTAGATCGTTTAATTTCAGTAGTGTTATTCCTTTTTCATAAAATATAAACACCAAAAAGATTTGTGACTGTCTTAGGGAAGAAAACACTTGAGTTTTGCAGGTTTTAATTAAATCTGTAGATTGTTTATAGTGTACATTTGTGAATAATTAATATTGCAGTTGGTAATTAGATAGTTGATTTGGGTTAATATAATAGTAATTAGTAGATTGTATATAATAGTTAGAATAGTTATATTTAGTTTTAGTTTATGTAGTAGTTTGTTTTAATTAGATTAGTATATTAGTTTGTTTTTATTGTTAGTTAGTTTAGTTTCTTTTATTTAGTTTTAGTTAGTTTGTTTTAGTTAGTTTTAATTAGTTTTAGTTTGTTTTATTTATTTTAGATAGGTTAGTTAGTTTAGATTAGTTTTCTCTTTGGTTTTCTTAGAAGACCTTAGGGCGGCCAACGGAGCCGTTAGACTCGTCAGGGTGGTCCATTCCAAACGACTTGGGTTATTTAGACAACCCCGGACCGGTTCCACTCTCCCAGTTGACGGACGATCAGTTTTTCCCAGCAACAGTATCCTTAATCCTCTGTGCTAGAGCGCGATCTGTGGATTTTCCTGGGTAGAACTCCTTCAGGTCAAGTCCTTGAATACTCAACCATGTGATCCTATGTGTTGGAATATCTTTAACAGATAGTGCATGCTTGTATACTTGTCATTGATGGCAAAGTAAAACAGTGTAGATGGCATGAGTACAGAAAGTATGAAATAGATGGGCATTATGAGAAGATGTTGCAGGAAGGGTTTGTAGGGTTTGGTCATAACCGATTCTATATGTTGTAATGCATCATCCGATTCAATTGTCAGGAGATCATGCTGGAGTTTTGGGCTGGAATGATGTCTCTGGAGGGGACACGAGTTGTACCAGATACTTGGAAAGGACTTACTCATGTAGCTAGGGGAGATGAGGGTTTGTTGCACTTTCAATGGCTTAATCAAACAAGTAATGTGGTAGAAGTTGATCAAATTGTATTTCCAGATGAAGTTGTATTTGAAAAGGTCCAGGAAACCCCCGAGCGAGTGTAGATTTTTGAAATCCAAGGAGGATGTTCGCAAATTAATTTTCTGGATGCAGGTTCCCGATGACCATCAGATCAAGTGTTGATCGAGACTGTTAATATGGACTGTCGAATCCATTTCGGAGTTTCACGACTCGCGTCTTGGAGAGGCAAGAAATATGACAATTGAAATCGTGATTTAATCACAGCCGTCAGATCAAGGTTGATCTGGACCGTCGACTCCATTTTGGAGTTCCACGACTCGTGACTTGGAGAGGTAAGAAACAAAATAGTTGAAATCACTATATGCGAAATCACGATTTAATCCCAGCCGTCAATTCATGATGTGTTTTGGACTGTTGATCTGAGCTCCATCTCGGAGATTCACCTATCATGACATGGAGAGGCAAGAAACATAGCCACCAAACTCACGAGATGTGAAATCACAATTCAATCGCAGCCGTCAGATCAAGGTGTGATCTAAACTGTTGATCCTGCTCCATCTCGGAGCTTTGCCTATCGTGATTTGGAGAGGTAAGAAACATAACCTCCAAACTCATGAGGTGTGAGATCATGATAATATCTGGACCGTCGGATCTATGGAGATTTCAATTGACGATCAGATGAAGTTTATAAACTCGCGAAGCACCTTTTTGGCACAGCCTATGGTCACCGTCGGAGGTCACGAGAAGGGAAGGAGTCAGTTCTGATAAGCTCCATCTTGGGGTTTCGGGGATCGCGACTTGGAGAGTTGAGATGCCTCATCTCCAGACTTACAAAAGGCAAATTCGTGAAAAGCACTTTTTTCATAAGCGCTTGGTCATGGCCTTGGTTATATAGAGGAAGGAGCTAGCGTAGAAAATCTCTGTATCGGAGTTTCGGAGATCGCGATATGAAGTGTCGAGACACTGGGCCACAGGAACGTCGAAATGTCGAAACCCAATTTAGAGGCAAGATTAATAAAGTTCATCCAATGGTGTAGATAAACTTGAATATGATCGGAGGGTTACTGTGCTCTCTCACAGTTAATTTACTAGTTACGAATCTGTTAGCGAAACGGACTCATGATTGTCGATCGGTTGGCATTTCAGTTGCTTGGACGGTTGTTTTTCTTTTGTCTAAGGATATGCGAAGGTGAACCGTCGTGGGTGTGTGTATAAAAGAAAAAGATACAAACTGTGCATGGTTTGTTGTTGTTCTGGATGAAAAATGAATTAAATGATAACAAAGGGAAAATCACAGAATGCGCAGAGTGAGACTGGGAATATGCGCAGTGTGAGATAAAACTCAGAGAAGAGTAGCAGATGATGAAAAGACTTGAAGCATAGCAGAATGAAAGAACTACTTGAAGCAGAGAAGAATGACAGAACAAGTTGAAGCAGAGCAGAATGAGAGAACAAGTTGAAGAAGACCAGATTTATAGAACAGAGAAGAAGTGGTAAGAATTGATTTATCTGTGTAGTTGTTTGTTTATTTATTCAATAATATTCCAGGGTGGTTGGGAGGTTCTAGGGAGGACTGTTGTCCTCATAGGTTCAAGTGGGAGCTTGAACATAGGGAGTTGTAGCTTCCATCTGGTTGCATCCAGAGAAATAAGGGTGGCACGGTGGTGCAAGGGAGAACAAGTGTTCTCTGTTATACAGGTTGGAGCCTGTGTAACTAGAAGTTGGTACTTCCATCCAGTTGGTGTAGGAACATTAGGGGAGTTGGTGCTTCCTTCTAGTGGGTGCTAGAGAAACAAGAGATTCGGTGCTCTCAAACAAGTTGCATCTTGTAAAACAGAGGTAGCAACCTCACATTGATTTGGTGCTCAATTATAGATAATGTACAGAACTTAAAAGACTGCCTATCATTTCGAAGAAGAAGAGGTTTTATCCCTTTATGGGTTTCCTCATGAAAATATGTCTCTGTGTATACCTTATGTGTGACTGATGATCTTTACTTTTACTGTCCATATGTTGTATAATGTTGATTATCACTTGAATAAAGATTAAGAATGTTTTAATAGACTTAATATTGTTTAAGCTAAATAACAATTGATTCACCCCCCCCCCTCTCAGTTGTTTTAGTAATTTCAAAAATTGGTATTAGAGCAGGTTCCTTTTATTCAAAGGTAGATCTATAAGCTTAAACATGACAAGTCATGAAGGGACTTCAGCCTCTAAGCCCCCTCTGTTTGATGGAACAAATTTTTCCTTCTGGAAGATTAGAATGAGAACATACTTAATGGCCTTGGGTGCTGATGTTTGGGATGTAGTAGAGACTGGATATACAAAGCCTGTTGAAGCTGAGTTTGTAAAGGTGATACATCTTGAAACTGCCAAAGCAATGTGGGACAAACTTATTAGCAGTTATGAAGGAAATGAGAAAGTAAAAGATGTCAAACTTCAAACATACAAATTGAAATTTGAACAACTAAAGATGAATGAAGATGAAACAATTAGAAATTATTTTTTAAGAGTTGAAGAACTTGTAAATGCCATGAAGGGTCTTGGTGAGAAGTTTGACGACTCACTCTTAGTTCAGAAGATTTTAAGATCATTGCCTGATAAATTTAATCCAAAAGTCTATGCAATAGAAGAATTAAATGATCTCAAAAACCTGTCCATTGAACAACTTCTAGGAACTTTAACTGCATATGAAATGAGAATTAGCAAAGATAAATTTAGTACTAGAGAAGCATCTTTTAAAGTAGACAAGAATATTGATTCAGAATTAGATGATATTGAGGAAAAATTTGTGAGAAGGTTAAAGAAAGGATAAGGAAAATATCAACGAAAGTTTCCCTTCAAATGATTTAACTGTGGTAAGATAGGTCATTTTGCATCTAAGTGTCCCCATCAAAAAAAGGACTAGAACTCCGATGATGAAAAGAAGTACAAATACAAGAAATATTATAAGAAGAAAAGTTTGGTTGCAAATAATGACAATTCCTCATAAGACACCGATAGTGACTCTTCCTGTGAAGATAAGGCAAATGAATTCATGTTTATGTCCAAAGAGGATTATGATAATAAAAGCATAGACAGTGATGATAATAATGAAGAAGTTGTGGTTGATATGGAAGGAGAAATGATCGGTGCACTGGAAGTAATTGACAGACTCGGAATTAAGAATAGAAAGCAAAAACAATTGCTGATACAACTCGAGAAAGAAAGTAAAAAACCTGATGAAGACTTTGCTCTGTTGAAAGTGGAATCCGAAGAGGCAAAGAAAATAGAAGACATACTGAAACAACAATTGTCAGAGAAGAAATTCAGGTGTGAAGCCTTAGAAGAAGAGATAGTAAAAATCAGAAAAGAAATGGAGAAGTTTAAAGGATTGTATCACCAAAATCTCCCAAGTATTGAAGCCTCAGAAGGATTAACCTCCATTCTAAATCAACAAAGAAATTCAAAATTGAAAGCTGGATTGGGATATGAAGAAGGATCAAGTAGTGATCATCCAAGTAATACAGAATCTATCAAGTTTGTCAAATCCTCAAACATTGACAACAATTACTCTGCAGAAACAAAGAAGGAAAATCAATCACCAAGAAGAAATGAAAGAAAATGCACCAGAACCAAATTTGTAGACCAGAAAGATTATCGGCATGAATGAAATTGACCTCCTCAAAGAAGACAGATTTTTTCAAGGTACAAAAAATTTTTCTATGGTTATTGTTTTTTTCTTCTCTAATTTTGGTCACAAAGCTATAAATTGTCCTTTAAGATTTAGATATGAACAGTCAAGATATTCAATGAATAACTATCTTCCACAACAAAGATTGAGACAGCCAAGCAACAAACAATCACAGACTATAAATCATGTGATGA
>ML822318.1:37208-83046 GCA_009831015.1 Picea engelmannii
TATAATTGTTAGATCAGGAGAATCGTAGGAATACATTAAGTGTATCGAAATTTCTACAAACACAACCTTGAGAAATTACTAAAGAGGTGTGAAGAAATGAACCTCTCACTTAACCATGATAAATGTAACATCATTTTGAGCGAGGGGGTTGTATTTGTTGGGTATGTGTTATATTCTTTGCGCATAGGGTTTGGGGGCAGCTCCCTTGAGAAAATTTTTTCTTCCTCCGAAAATGTACCACGTGGCTCGAGAAACGTGTCACATATTTAGGTGGTTTTTCGACACATGGTTTTTGCCGATGGTTTTCTATTTCCAGTTAAGGAATTACGGTTGTGGACTAATCCAGGTCATTGGGTTAGGGTTTTGGATGCCGTTGGATCCTATATGTATATTGTATTGTAAACAATGTATCCCATATGAATGAATATAAAATATGCTGGTTTTCCCGGTTTGGGTTTCCAGGGGAAAAATCTCTGTGTAATGTTTGTATTTGTCATGGTATATTTTCTGTTCTTTTACTGAATATCTATTTGTAGTAGATATTGTACAAGGTTAAAATCTACATTTGGTATCAGATCTTTGTTGGCTTCAGGGGGATTCCTTTGTGGTCAAGGTTTTGGCTCGAGACTGTGATAAGCCTTGTTACAGTGGGAGATATGTGGTATTGATTTTTTAGGTGAAAAAAATGGCAAGCAATTCAAAGATGGAGATCAAGAAGTTTAATGGGAAAAGTTTTGAGCCATGGAAGCTCAAGATGGAAGATCTGTTTGTGGATAGAGATCAATGGGTCATGGTAGATCCAGGTAATGCACCTATAGGAACTTCAACATGTGACTGGAAAAAGTTGGATCATAAGGCTAAAAACACAATCCGACTATGTCTCTCCGATTCAGTATTACTGAATGTGTTAGAGGAAGCTACAACCAAGGATTTATGGGAAAAGTTGGGGAAGTTGTATTAGTATAAATCCCTAGTAAATAAACTATTCCTAAGAAAGAAGTTGTATAACCTCAAGATGAGATATGGGGACTCGGTGGAAGATCATTTGAACGCCTTCAATACTATGGTAAGTCAGTTAGTATCTGTTGATATTAAAATTTCAGATGAAAATAAATGTATTAGTTTACTGTGTTCTTTACCAGACTCCTAGGATAGTCTGGTTGTGGCCATATGTAGTAATAAAATTGCCTTGAAGTTTGATGAAGTGGTCTCATCCTTGTTGTCGGAGGAGATGAGATGGAAGAATATGGAAGGACAGAGCACATACACATTATTTGCAAGATGACGTTCACAGGAAAGGAATAGATCTAATTTCTCAAGTGGGAGATCTAAGTCTAAGGGTATATCTAAATCTCCTGGAAAGTTTGTAAGGGTATGTTGGAGATGTGGAAAATAAGGGCACTATAAGAAGCAATGTAGATCCAAGGTTGAGAAAAAGAAGGGATATGAAGAATATCATTCTATAGAAGAAAATATCTCCAAGGAAGAAGGAGGGGATGTGTACTTGGCTTCTTCAAGCACACATGTAGATCATGAGGCATGGTTTGTTGACTCTGGGACATCCTTTCATATGACTCCCCACAGGGTGTGGTTCTGTGAATACGAAAGGTATGATGGAGGTAATGTTTTCTTAGGTGATGATTCGACAACCAAAATCATAGGACGAGGAAAAGTCAAGTTGAGGCTCATAGATGGAAGGATTAGAACACTACCTGGTGTTCTGCACATCCCAATTTTGGCCAGAAATTTGATTTCTGTAATCAAAATGGACGATGTTGGGGTAAAAACAATATTTGAAAAGGAAACATGTAGGATGGTTCGAGGAGAAATGATGTTTCTGAAAGGAGTTCGGTTTGGAACTCTGTATAAGCTGGAAGGAATCACTATTAGTGATGGGTGTAATAGTTCCATTATTCCTGATATTGGAGTTGAAGAAGAAAGAACTCCTACAATATCTGGAGAAAAGGTTATGCTGTGGCATCAAAGACTGGGGCATATCGGAGAGAAGGGTCTTCAACTACTACACGGTAAAGGTATGGTTGAAGGTATGTCTAACTGCTCTCTGAATTTTGATTTTTGTAAACATTGTCTATATGGGAAGAAAAATTGGGTAATATTCTCTTCTGGTGCAAAGAAGGCAGAAGGAATCATACAACTAGTTCATAGTGATGTTTTTGGAACTATGTCGGTCCCATCATTGGGAAAATCTATGTAATATGTCTCATTTATAGATGACTTCTCGAAGAATACTTTGATATATTTCCTTAGGAAGAAATCTGAAGTCTTTGACAGGTTTAAAGAGTTTAAGGCTCTTGTTGAGAATCAAACAGAGAAAAGAATTAAGGTGATAAGGAGAGATAATGGCGGAGATTTCCGCGGGAATGAATTTGAAGAATTCTATAAGAAGTTTGGTATAGAAAGGTAGGAGACTACTCCATATACACCTCAACAAAATGGAGTTGCAGAAAGGATGAATAGGATGCTGATGGAAAAGAAAGGTGCATGCTCAGTGGTGCTGGGCTAGGGAAAGAATTCTGGGCATAGGCAGTGGGTACATCATGTTACCTAGTCAACAGATCACCCTCATTAGTGTTGGATGAAAAGACTCCACAAGAGGTATGGACTGGTAAGGAACCTTCTCTCACACATCTCAAGGGTATATTTATTTGATACAAAGATGGTCTCAAAGGTTATAATATTTTGATCCCAAAAACAAAGAAGGTAGTGTATAACTGAGATGTGGTATTTAGAGAAATGAAGGATGTTGTTAAAAAGTAAGTCCTACCAAGTAAGGAAGAACCAGAGAAAACAAAGTTTGATTTAAAAGATGATGAGTCAGACTCTACAAAAGAACATGAATTAGAAGAAGAAGATCCTCCTACTCCAGTATTGAGGAGATCGGTTAGAGAAAGAAGGCTACCAGAAATGTATACTCCATCTTATTTCCATTCAAATTTTGCTTTGTTTATTACTGATGATGATCCTAGAACTATTAGGGAGGCAGTGGATTTAGAGGATGCAAATCTCTGGAAAAGGGCCATGAATGAAGAAATGACATCTTTGGATAAGAATGAGGCTTGGGATTTAGTGGAGTTTCCAACTGGAAGAAATCCCATTGGCAACAAATGGGTATTTAAAAAGAAGCTGAATGCAGAAGGAAAAGTGGAGAAATACAAAGCTCATTTAGTAGCAAAGGGTTATTCCCAGGTTGAGGGAATTGATTTTGGTGAGATTTTTTCTCTTGTTGCCAAGTTAACCTCCATAAGATTTCTATTATCTGTTGCTGCTGCATTTGCTTTTGAAATAGAACAAATGGATGTGAAGACAACATTCCTACATGGGAATTTGGAAGAATAAATCTATATGAAGAAACTAGAAGGTTATGTTGTGAAGGGAAAGAAGGAGCTGGTATGCAAGCTGAAAAAGTCCTTGTATGGTTTAAAACAATAACCAAGGATGTGGTATCAAAAATTTGATACTTATATATTGGGACTTGGCTTCACAAGAAGCAAAGAGGATCACGGTGTGTATTTTAAATTAATTGGTGATCATTTGATTTATTTGGTCTTGTATGTGGATGACATATTGCTGATAAGAAACAACAAGGAGATTATCCAGTATGTGAAAAATCAGTTGTCCTCTAAATTTTACATGAAGGATCTCGATGCTTCAAATTTCATTTTGGGCATGGAAATTAAAAGAGATCAGAAAAGGAGGAAACTCTGGTTAAACCAGAGAACATATGTCGAGACAATATTGTAGAGGTTTAATATGCAGGAATGTAAACTGATCAAGGTTCCTATTCCTGTTGGTGTATAGTTATCTGCGGATCAGTGTCCCAAGACACATGAAGAGGAGGAGGAAATGTCTCATGTTCCATATGCGAGTGAATTTGGCAGTTTGATGTATGCAATGGTCTATACTAGACCAGACATTGCACATGCAGTGGGAGTTTTGAGCAGGTATATGTCAAAACCAGGGAAGGAGCATTGGACAATAGTACAAAAGGTTTTCAAGTATTTGCGTGGCACTGCTAGCTATGGATTGTGCTACGAAGGAAGACTGAGATTGGACAGAGTGGTGGATATACATGGCTTTGTGGATGCATACTAGGTTGGAGATCTAGATCGTAGGATATCTACAAGTTGGTATGTGTTTAACCTGTTTGGAGGAGCAATAAGTTGGATGAGCAAAAGACAGGGTATATCGGCACTTTCAACTACAGAAGATGAATACATGGTAGCCACTCATGCAAGTAAGGAAGATGCATGGTTACAAAGATTGTGTTTAGGTATTGGGTTGGTACAACAAGCTGTAAGGATAGATTATGATAGTCATAGTGAAATTTTTCTGGCGAAGAAGCCAACTCATCATTCACAGACAAAGCATATTGATATTAAATATCACTTTGTGAGAGACATGGTTGAAGAAAAGAAAGTATTGCTGATGAAGGTGGACACTTTGAAGAATTTTGCAGATTCATTAACAAAATCTGTGAGCACTGAGAAGTTCTCTTGGTGTAGAGGATCCATGGGCATTGCTGCCCTGGATTGTTGACTATGTAACCCTGTAATCCCCTGTATGCAAAGAAAACAACAAGTGGGAGAATGTTGGGTATGTGTTATATTATTAACATGAGTAGTAGTGCTTGAGCGTATGCACCAGGCATGCAGGGCTTCGGGAGCAGTG
This sequence comes from Picea engelmannii, assembly GCA_009831015.1. NCBI lineage: Eukaryota > Viridiplantae > Streptophyta > Pinopsida > Pinales > Pinaceae > Picea > Picea engelmannii. The sequence goes on from ML822318.1 coordinate 41,898, forward strand.
CCCTCGAGAAAATTTTTTCTACCTCAGAAAATGTATCATGTGCCTCGAGAAACGTGTCACATATTTAGGTGGTTTTTCGTCACATGGTTTCTGCCGATGGTTTTCTATTTTCGGTTAAGGAATTAGGGTTGTGGAGTAATCCATGTCATTGGGTTAGGGTTTTGGATGCCTCTAGATCCTATATGTATATTGTATTGTAAAGAATGTATCACATATGAATGAATATAGAATATGTTGGTTTTCCCGGCTTGGGTTTCCAGGGGAAAAATATCTGTGTAATGTTTGTATTTTTCATTGTATCTTTTCTGTTCTTTTATTGAATATCTGTTTGTAGTAGATATTGTACAAGGTTAAAATATACAGTCTTAGGTCACCATATTTCCTCCAGGTGGATTGAAGTAGACTAAAGCAAAGTGAACATTATTTTATACCTTCCTACACCTCAAAAGAAAAAATATGTAAGGATCTTCCTTGGAATTGAAGGATACTGCAAGAGGTTCATACAATAATTTAACAAGCCATCCTCCCTTTGATCACTTTGTTGTTCAAGGAAAATAAATTCTATTGGACAACAACATGCCAAAAATCATTTGAATCCATTAAAGGAAAACTCATAACACCCCTATTTTTCAAGGCCCCAAGTAGGACATCCCTTTCCATTTTTATAATGATGCATCTGACAAGGAAATAGGGGTATTTTTGGGCCAGCAAGAAGATAAAATCCCATTTAAAATTTATTTTATCATCAATAATTTGTTTGGTTCAAAGCTAAATTACATAGTCACTAAGAAAGAGTTCCTTGCATTAGTTTATGCCATTAATAAGTTTAGGCACTATGTCACTGGGTATCTATCCTTTGTGCATACAAATCAAGCTACCATTAGGTATTTGATGAACAAAACCAACATTTATGGTAGGATTATTAGATGGCTTTTGTTGCTACAAGAATTTGATCTCATCGTACTTGACAGGACTAGCAAATAAAATGTTGTTGCATATTTTCTATCAAGACTAACCAGTACTACAAATAATGAGATGGTAGAATACAACCTTCCAAATGAAAATCTCTTTGCAATATCAGTTGAAACTCCCTGGTTTTCTAACATAGCCAACTATTTGGCTACGGGTAAGTTTTCTGAATATTTCTCCTACAAGGAAAGATGCAAAATCATCAGGAAAAGGGCCATCTACACCTAGATCAATGGATACTTGTTCAAAATTGGGTCTGATTAGATATTGATAAGAAGTGTGAGACAAGATTAAGTACATGCGATCCTCCATGCATGTCATTATGAGCCTTCTGGAGGTCACTATGTAACGAAGAGAACAACTTACAAAATCTTGCAAGCCAGCTACTATTGGCCTACCCTCCATAGATATGCTTAGTAATATCTCTCTCATTGTTATGAATGTCAAATAATGGGAAAACCTACCAAAAGAGATTAGATGCCTTTGCAGCCTCACTTTTCATTGGATCATTTTGGAAAATGGGGCCCATTGACCCTCCTTCAAACCAAAAGAAGCACATATTGGTGTACACTGATTACTTAACAAAGTGGGATGAAGTAAAGGCAATGAAGGTTGCAACATAATGAAAGGTATCCCAATTCTTACATGAAAACATATTCTCAAAGTTTGGGGTTGTAGTGTACCCAATACCCTCTATTCACTATTAAGAGTATGAGGTACTTCCGAATTTCATGATTTTCCCATTAACTGTACTCTGATACCAAAATATAATATTCCCTTGATATGATACAAATATGAATTTGTAATAACATACAATCCAATGTATAACTGATATAAATATACATAAATATAAATGTGCATCGATTTGTATCTATAATTTAAGCATGTAAAGATACATAATAAACTACATACGAGCACATATATTAAAGAACACTTATATTTAATGAAAAGACCAATTGGATATTGACATGGGACATTCCTCCCAATCATAGGCCCTGTTGCACCAGGTCTTTTTATAACATGCCACCTCCGTGCAAGGGATATTAGTCCATAAGGATGGACAAGTACTCCCTCAACCTAGTTCCCAATAATTTCCTCAGCCTAATCACCCATGGAACCATCCCAATCACCATCTCTCTTTCCCCTTTCAATATACACAACCCAAAGGGTGGATCCCCTTCTCTGTAATGAAATCACTCAAGCTACCACACCCCTTACCAAGATCCACCATAGATTTTCCAGGAACATCTCAATGATGGGATCTACATGGATTCTCGGTATCAATTTTAACAATAGAAATGCAATTCATTCCCCTTCACAAGCTTAGATCCATTACTTGTACAATTTGTACCATGCTAGAATGATGGTAGACTTATGGAAAAAATAATCCCTAGAGTCCTCCAAATAGAAGGTTTAATTATGCATGCTTTGAAATTTCCACTTGGCAGTCAAAGAACCACTCTAGAACCTTTTTCCAAACTTAGGCTAACATAGTCATGTGATTCTTGTTTTAGGAATATAATATTATATTTGGCATTAAACCCCTTTTTAGGCCTTCTAGCCCCCTTTCATTCATCTCTTGTGGATTCATAGCCCCCCATTGTTTTAGTCCCCCTTGTCTCATAGATATCGATGTACAACATTTACATTCCTTGGCCCTCAACCATATTGTTCAACTCACAAACTAATTCACATATATACATTACATTACATTCCAAGGATAAACAATAGGATGTTACAAGGGTCCCAAGAGAAATAGTCATGGATCAAGGACCACAATTCACCTCAAATATCCTTGAACATATCATGTAGATGAAAAATATACACCACAAGAAATCTACTCCATACCACCCTCAAGCAAATGGGAAAGTAGAAGTAAGATAGAGAACTAGAGAACATCCTCACAAAGACATTTATAATGCCTAAAAAGGATTGGGAAAGTAGGCTAATTGAAGTTGTATGGGAATATAACACTACTTGAAAGACCAACACAACATTCACCCCCTTATCTACTTTATGGCAATAAATCTATGTTCCCTATTTATTTTAAAATTTCCACACTTAGGACAACTTCCGGCATGAACCGAGACCTCTCATCAGACCAAGAATAAATATTGGAGCAGTTGAATGACTTAGATGAGTGCAGACAACAAATCTTGTTCCACATAGAGGTAGTGCAACTGCAAAGAAAAATATGGCATGACAAGATGATCAAGCCTAGAAATTTCAAAGAAGGGGATTTGGCACTCCTCTATGAATTAATATTTAAGGATTTCAAGGGGAAATTAATAACCATATGATTGAGCCCTTACATGATTGAAACATATTATGATAATGGCTTAGTGAATATCATACCAATAGATGAGGAAATAATCTCCTCCTTTTGAATGGTTTCAGGCTCAATATCTACAATAAACCTTTGTTCAAAGAATAATTCACAACCACAATTAGAACACAACAACTGGATGCAGATGGGAGTAGAAATACTCTCAACCCACCCTATGGAAAACAATATCTTAGAAAAAGGAAAAAAAGGGAAAAAAAAAGAAAAAAACAATAAAATACTCAAGTGAAAAACTCATCGAGGCACTTGGGAAAGGAATTTGGCTAAAAACCTCCATGGAATTATCCTTAAGTCGAAAATAATACACCCCCCATCATGAAAAACCTAACAATCTTGGCGGGGAAAAGATTGATGAAAACCAGAGCCGACACCAATACTTTGAGAGAAAATAAAAAAATTCTAATAGTGTTTCATCAAGTGTACAATAACATTCCAAACCATCTTGAATAGTCTAGCTACATGTAACAAGAAGAAAAAAAGGTCATCCCGTCTCCCTCCAAAAATCAAAACAAGAAGATTAGTAAGCATGTTAATGCAAAGTATTTACAACTATAATCATCATTATTGGGCACTTTAATTGTCTAAATAAATAGATAATTAAGGTGTCCAATATAAATTGTCAAACCCAGGGAAGTTTTATTATTGCAAGATAATTGTGCACAGTCTATGCTAGATTATGGAAGCAACATTTATTCAAATTGCAGTAAGAATCCTAATTGAAAGGTTGAACTTTAACACAAGTTTCTGACACAGCCGAAGCTTCTACAGAATCGAAATAACATTTGCATAAATGAAATCCTGAACTGATGGGTGCATAAGAATCCTTGATTATTTATTCTAACTTTCTATTTTACTCTTGCAGAAAGAAACTCTATGCTACTTGCTGAAAGGAGACCTACTTAATTGCAGAAAAGGAATTCACACTTTTGTTTTCAAAGATTAAATCTAAGGTAGGAAAGGAAAGAAATTCTCCAACTGTATCAAACAATTTTACTCTAATTCTCATGAGACACACAGATGCGCATTAAACATGACATAACTGACTGTAACAACATATATATTCTAAAAATGCTAAACAGATCAATTATCCAAATCAAAACAATTAATCTAAACAACAAAACAAAGGGGAGTCTGTGAGGAAGGTGGGCCCTTTCCTTCTCACTGAATCCACTCAAAGAGATCACAGTAGGTTGGAGAAACTCAAGGTTACTTCTTTATTAAAATCGCCAAAATTGTTCAATTACAAGTTGCTTCACTTTACTTAACAATTCCACAGCTAATCTCCGTTGTTACTGATTACAAAAGCTCTGCTATTTAAAGGCATAGTCATTTAGTTCAAAATGGACTCAAAACAACCTTGAGAACCCCAGATTCTCAAGCTGTTCATAAGATACAAGAGATCTGTCATATTCATCAAATCTGGAGGAAGAATCAACATGAGCCAAAACGTGTAACATTAGAGGATCATTCCTCAGGATTTGGCTTTTGGGATCGGTGGCCATCTGTTGCAGCGAGTGTAACAACTTTTAGGATTGGTGCGCATATGTTCCAGTCAATGGAACAACTTCCAGGATAAGTGGGCATCTGTTTTAGCAAGTGTGACAACGTCCAGGAAAGGTGCGCAGTTGCTTTAGTTGTGTAATAACATGCAATACTAGCACACAACTATAACAATTGGTGTAACAACAACGATCTTTCTTTAAGTCTTGGCTATTCTACACATTTTGATTATTAGTTGCACATTTATGGGTAAAATATGAGAAATACTACCAATCAAATGTGTTAAATAAATAAGAATATCAAAGAAATATTAATGAATCATACCTTAGGAAAAAGGGTCTTGGCAGTATTAAAATAGGCATTTAACATAGGAATGATAAGTTTGAAAGGGTAAAAGATATAGTGAAAAAGGGACATTTCTGGGTCCTAACATGCCCCCCAACCGAAGACATTGCATGTCCTCATGCAAAAAAACTTTCAAACCTTTCACTGAATCTGAAGTAGGGAGATGACTCCTCCCATGTAAACTGCTAAGACAATTCGTTAAGTACTTGTATGAAAAACTGTGTGTACCTCCAATATCTGTTAGCTCAAAAATTTGTCCTGCTTGCCTTGTCTTTAAGAACAGAGTGAAACAGAGGTTCTTGTGTTTGAGTTGCTGGTGAACTAGCAACTACTCTATTACGTATATATCTCCTCTTTCTTACTGGTTCTTGTGGAGCAGTAAGGTCAAATTTTGTCTTAACTGAGAGGTTGACTGGTTCTTCAGGCTGGCTAGTGACTGGTACTTTTACTACTTTATAGCCTGCCTCAAAATAGATATTACCACATTCAAAGCACATGAGCTCTCTATGCTGGTCCATAAAAACTTTTCTAAGTGATAATATGTCTAAGGCTATCCCCTCTAGATTGTTCTGACAAGCCACCTATAATTCATCCCTTAAGGAAGCCAACTCTGCTTTGAGACGGTCATTTTCTTTTAATAGTTCAGTAATCCTGGAATTTGCTGTGTCCTGGATCTTCTTCTCAATTTGAGCAAAAAGTTGAGAAAGTGGCACATCCTCGCAAGTTTGTGTAACTGGTTCTTGTGTGGAAGATACACCCAGGACTTGTTCCGGTGCAACAATTGATTATGGCCTGGCTAATTCTTGTGGAATAGTCTTTGGCTAGATGGTTGGATCTTGTGTAACAACTAAGTTAGGGATGGTGTTATCTTGCTGAACAGTCTCTTCCTGGGCAGCTGGTTCTTGTGTAACAACCATGCCATCTGAGGGGACTGGTTCTTGTGTAGCAGTCTCTGTAGTAATGTTCGAGGGTAATGGATGGAGAATAGGTATTGCATGTTCCATATCCTTCCATCCCACTGCTGCTGCAGTAGACCTTACTAACCGAGTTCTCCTCCTAGGTAAAGTAGAGACAAAAACATTGTCTTTCTTTTTCGTGGGCTTCAGAGAGGAAGGGTGTTCTTCAACAATCTGACAAGGAGAAGGAGGGCATTCTTCAACAACTATACAGGGAAGAAATTCTGGAATGCTAGGGTCTGGTATAATCTATACTTCATCAGTCATCAAGGGATGCACAAAATCATCAAGAGGAGCCGATGATTCTGCTGTAACTCGTGTACATTCCTCCTATAATGATAAAATGGTAGCCTGAAATTCCTTGCACAAGGTGAAACTTGGAATACATACCTCCATAAATTCTGGTAGGGTTTGAGTATGAGAAGACTCAGGACACTCTGTGGCAGCATCTGGTACAACCCTGTTGATGCCCCTCTTAGATATTCTTGTAGGCTTAGGTTTGATTTTCTGAGGTGTTTTAGTAGAAGTGATAATAGGGGTATGAACTGCTATTTCAACACTAGAAGAGTTTCTTCTGTCGATTCTCTTCTGAGATTCTCGTCTAGATTGACATTTGGCTGGCTGAATTGATTCATTGGCAGATACAGTAGATACTGGTACTGCTGTTACAACAACAGGTGGATTTTGATTTGTTGTTGGTGACACAGGAGAAGGAATCAAGGTACTTACAGTTGCAGTGGATGCTGGAGCTGTTGTTACAGTGGATCTCTCTGACCTAGTTCTTGTCCTGGGTATTGTAGAGACAGAAGGAAGGAATTTCCTTTTCTTATATTTAAGGGTCCGAGGGAGTTCCTGAAAAATGTCTATTGTAGAAGAGGGTTGAGGCTCATGATTTGGTCTATGGATTTCACTATTGACTGCTGGCTCAACCACCACTGAGGGTAGAGGGTTTAACTATTCTAGTTCAAGACTATCAAGGCATTTCTGAGCGGTGTGAGATGTGCTTCAGATTTTGCATTTGGTGTTCGGAGTTGATTTGTGGGCAGTTACAGTTGGGGTGTTAACTGCTGGTGCAATCGAGGGAATATGGTTTGACTATTATGGGTCAGATTTAATAGCAAGCACAAGAATTATCTCAGGTAATGGGTCATTAGGAATTGCCATTCCATTATGAAACAACAATCTTATTAGTCTATGATTTGAAAGGCAATTCATGGGGTGCTTGGATTTCTTAAAAAATTGAGCCATATTATGCAGGGATTGAAGTAGGTAGTAAGGGATGTTGATTAACTTCTGATGTCGCAAATGTGACAGTAGAACAAAATCAGAAAAACAAACAACTTGATATCTCCCTTCACATGTAATGTACCTTTTTATGAATTCTGATACCTTCCCCAATGGATCTGGTAAGCAACTAACATCTGCACCTCGGTCTTTGGTCTGTACTCACTCATTTCCCATGAGAAAACCCTTCTGTGCATCAGGAAGATGTGCTTTCCTGTTAAACCATTTGACTCCTGTGGTCAACAATCCTGTCATAGCCGCCATGCTCTCTTCTTTCATTGGAATTCGCACTCTGTGCACCATTGAATAGTTGTATATGATATTCTGACTGAACTCTAAGACTTCTGCTTCATTAAACCCCTGCAACTTCTTAAAATAGGGAATCCAGCCAACCTGCAGAAATATTTGATAAACATCCGGGTGCAACAACAATGTATTGAGATTTTCTGGCTCATATCTTACGGGCGTTCCTCCCATGACGTTGTGTTTTTATTAGACAGTAAATTAGGAGGAGAAATCAACACCTAAACCAAAGACAGAGCAAGTTGATCATGGATTTTCATGAAGAACTCAATGTCACAACAAAAATAAGCGGGGTTATAGAAGGTGGCAGAGGTGAAATATAAAAAAAAGGAATTTTTCGGTTAGGTCGACATGGATTTTAGTTTCCCCTCAACTAATATTATTGGATCGTGGTTTGATGGATTAGGATAATCAGTTAGATAGCCATCAAAGCATGCTTTCATATCCATATCAATTAGACACGTAATATTAGCAGCGTACCTCATAACTTACCACCCGAACTTTGCTGTTGGAGTAACTGCACTATCCAACTGGCATTTGATCTATGCAGAGTGGCTGTAATAATGAGAGATGACTCCTGAACGTGAGAAATGACGATATGACAAGTGGATCATAAGTGCAATCCTTTCTATGGTTGAACAGTTGAAAAGTTGTGGATGTGGAATTTAAGTAATGATGAAGCAGTTCTTGTGGGATAGAGAGAGCATAAAGTAATTTTTCAAAAATGGCGGAAATCTTGACAAAACAACAATGTTGCCGTATGTAGAAATGGCAGAAACGCTAAGAAGGTGGTGAAGCAGCATAGAAACTAGCCAAAAGGAAACATAGCAGTAGGTGTATCAACATATATTTTGGCCGGAATTGTGGCACTAGGTGTAGCAGTATGTAAATTGGCCAATTTGTCGTAAAAGGGTGTAACAACATGTAAATCGGCCAAAGGGTGTAACATCATGGAAATCGTCTCGAACACATAAATACTTAGTTTTTAGGAAGTTTTTCAACTTCCAAAAACTAATCCTTTGGAGTCTTTCACTGTAATCTACCTTGTTGTTCTTCAGTTTATCTGCAAATGAGAAACTGCCTGATACCTTTCTAGGCTAAATTTATTAGAAAAAAAGAAAAAGAAAAATAGAGAAATGAAATGCGTGAAGAAAAAATCAGAAAATTTCAAATTTGCACAACTTATTTATATACAAAATTTTATTTGAAAACCAAATGTCCTAGAGTTCATAAGGGGAAGGAGCAGGCTCTGTTCCCTTTAAGAATTGGTAATGTCTATCAGCGATACATCTTGATTTAAATTCTTTCTTGGAAAGTGGACACTGATATAGGCACAAGAGATGACCATTTGCATATAACTGTGTATTGGATTCGTCAATAGTAATTAACCTGATTGTCCCATTGGGAAAAATAGTGTCTACCGCGTAAGGTCCAAGCCATCATGTATGCAACTTACCCTAAAATTATTTAAAGCGTGAATCATACAATATAGCCCAATCCCCTTTTTGGAATAATTTCTTCTTGATGACTCAGTCATGCCATTTTGTTCTTTGCTATTGAATCATCGTGGTTTGATGAATAGTGTCCAAACTCTTTTCATCAAGCTCATTGATTTGATGCAGTCTAGACTTTTGTGCCATAGTCAAGTCGAGGTTGACTGCTGATGCAGTTCTTGAAGTTTTGATTTCAAATTCATTGGGAAAAACATGGATTTTTCCATATACAAGCTCATAAGGAGAAAAACCAGTTGTGTTCCTCCAAGTAGTTCGATAAGCCCATAGAGCTTCAAGCAATTTGTTAGACCAATCCCTACAATGTTCTCTCACTGTCTTAGTAAGAATAACTTCTATGAATTTTTTGTTTCTTTATACGTGGCCATTACCTTGTGGATGGTATGGAGAAGTTGTTCTATGTAAAACATGATATTAACTGAGTAGGGATTCAAACTTATGTGATGTGAAAGGGGGTCCTCCATGAGTTATTAATTCTCTGGGAATTCCAAACCTAACAAAGATATCTTCAAACAAGAATGCTAAGACATCTTCTTCTGAGTCCCTGATGAGTGCTTTTGCCTCCACCCACTTAGTCATGTAATCTGTACAGACCAATTTATAAACTTTCTGATTAGAAGGTGGGTTAATGGGCCCTACAAAGTCCATGGCCCATCTCTCAAAAGGATCTAACACTACTTGAGGCTAGAGAGGCATCTCATCCCTATGATTTGGCTAACCCATTCATTGGCAACTGTCACAGGCCTGGACATGCCTCTTGGCATCTTGAAATATGGTGGGCCAAAAATAGCCCATCCTTAAAATTTTATGTCTAGTCCTTTTATCAGCAAAATTCCCCCCATAAGGGCCATCATGGCAAGCTTTGAGCATCTCATAAACTTCATCATCGCTCACACATCGTCTGATTTCTTGATCCAGGCCCGTATAGAAAAGGTATCCCTCTATCCAACTATATCGAGCACTCTTCTAAATGATTTTCCTTCTTTCTCTTGGGGATAGATGTGGAAGTACCTTCCCTGCAACTAATTAATTAACAATGTCAGCATACCAAGGTGAGTGAGAAGATACGACAAACAAATGTTCATCTGGAAATGAATCATCTAATGGTGAATTATCATCATTTATATGCAATCTTGAGAGAAAATCAACAACCACATTTTCTTTCCCTAGTCTATCTACTATAGTGATGTCAAATTATTGAAGTAATAACAACCACCTTGTTACTCTGGAATTAGTAATAGGTTTATTCATCATATATTTAATTGTTGTATGATCAGTATGAATAAAGGTAGGATAACCAGTGACATAATGCTTGAATTTATTGATTGCATAAACTACTACCAAGAATTCTCTTTCAGTAACTGTATAATTTAACTCAGCAGGAGCCATGTTCTTGCTGATATAGTAGATAACATAAGTTTCTTTGTCTTCTTGTTTCCCTAGTACTACACCAATTGTAGTGTATGAGGCATCTGAATAAATGTGAAAAGGAAAGGCCCAATTGGGCCCTCTCAAAATGGGAGCTGTGGATAATTTCTGTTTCAGATCTGTAAAAGACAATTCACAATTGTCAGTCCAATGAAAGTCAACATCTTTTGTTAATAGGAAAAACAAGGGAGAGGCAAGTTTGGATTTTTTTTTAATGAATCTCCTGTAATATCCAACATGCCCTAAAAAAATTCTTACCTCTTTCTGAGTTGTTGGAGTTGGAATGTCCAAAATTACCTGGATTTTGGCTAGGTCTACTTGAATTCCTACATAAGAAATGAAGTGTCCCAGCACCACACCTTCACTCATCATCATATGGAATTTTTCTGTGCTTAAGGAAAGATGAGACTGTATACATATTTTGAGCACTTTTTCTAGATTAGTCAAAGCTTGATCAAAATCAATACCATAAGGTGTAAAATCATCCATGAATATCTCCATGCAGTCATTCACCATATCAAAAAAAATACCAATTACAACTCTCTGGAAAGTGGCTGGCACATTACACAAGCCAAATGGGAGAACCTTGTAGGAAAATGTACCCCAAGGGCTGGTAAAGGTGGTCTTATATTGGTCCTATGGAGAAATTTTTATATGGTTATAGCCACTGAATCCATCTAGGAAAGAGAAAACTTTTTCCCAGCTAGGTTGTCTAGAACCTGATCAATAAATGGCAGAGGGAAATGATCCTTCTGCGTGGCCTTATTCAGGGCTCTATATTCCACACAAACTCTCCACTTACCATTATTTTTAGGTACAATAACCAACGGTGAAACCCACTCGCTGTCTGATATAGGATAGATGAATCCAACATTGAAAAGTTTCTGGAGTTCCTCTTTAACTATTTCTTTAAGATTAGGGTTAATCCTCCTTTGGGGTTGGAAAATGGGTTGACATTCTTCCTTGATGTATATATGGTGGGTGCATAATTCAGAATAAATTCCTTTCATATCCATGTAATCCCAAGCAAATGCCTCCTTATGTTCAATTAGTAATTTCATCAATCGACGAGTTTCAACAATAGATAAATCGAGATTGATGTCTAGGGTTTTTCCAGGTTCTATTTCTACAATGATGCTCTTAGAAATGACTTTGGGAAATAATTTGGCTATTTCTGTTACAGCTGAATCGATTTGATTTACAACAGTTTCAGTGAACATTTATGGGCTCATCTCTTCTTGGGTAATAGGGTCGAATATTCCAGTCAATTGGTGGTGCGTGTTCTGTGTAACAACAAAGGGGTCATAGATAAAATAGTTGATTAACTCATCCTCTGTCTCACCTTTGAAACTCAGGGCTTTTCCTATGGTTAACACAGGCAGAGAACTTTCATCCTCAATGTCCATCCATAAAGAATTTTCGGGTTCCATATTGGGTGTAGCATGAGGATATAGGGTAATTTTTTTCGTGTCATAACCATCATAGATGGTCATGGAACCAGATCTACAACCAATGAAGGCATGAGCTATAGATAACCATGGTATTACTAGGATTAGAGGGTGTCCCCCCAGATGGGTTTTGGGTTGCAAAATGAAAAAATCTGCAGGATACTCCCATGAATCAACTGAAATGACTAAATCATCGATTACTCCTTCTGGTATGATGGTGGAATGATCAACTAATTCTAAAACAACAGGAGTAGGTCAGACTTGCGTTTTGAGTTGCGACAATTGTGTAGTTTCTATTGGCATAATATTAATTGCTGCCCCTAAGTCAACTAACACATGGGGAATATGTGTTTGGCCAATTTTGACAATGACTGTAGGGTTTCCTGGGTCACCATATTTAATGGGTGGGGTTTTTCCTAACATCAGTTTAGACAAGTCTCCCACTACATGCTTTGTGAGGGGGTCCCTAGGTTTCCTTCCAGGTTTTCTGATACAGAGATCTCTCACAGTCTTGGCATAAATAGGGACATCTCTAATCACTTGCAATAGTGGAATGTTAACATGCAGGTTTTGCAATTCTCCTAAGAGATTGAAGGATGGTAATTCCACTTTTTTGATAATTTCCAGTCTTTCAGGGAATGGGGGGTCTGCTGATTCTTTGATAGGTTGGTCAATTTATTCTGTATCGGTAGATGGTTTTTCCCCATTCCTTTTCTGATTCTGAAGATGGAGCATCTTCAATTATGGGCTCAACTATTCTCCCTAATCTTAATTTTATCTCATCACAAGGCATAGGAGTAATAGATAGAGATGGCACATTATATATATCAATATTCTGAACAACCTTATTATTTGGGTTTGGGTTAGGTTACACAAGCATCTGAGGTCATAAGGGAGGATTGTTCTATGGGGCATTGGGAGGTAACTGCAGTTGTTGCTACTGATACTAGGGTTGGAACTGTTGTTGATAGAGGTTCGGTTGATGGTTTTGATAGCTAAGCTATTGTTGAGGGCCTCTCCAATATGGGTTCCATTTCCCATGGTGACTCTGTTGTTGGGGCATAGGTAACCATGCATTGGAATCTTGATAAGGAGGGAGAATTGGATTTTGAGGGGGAGAATTCATATGGCCATAAGGTAGCTGATTGTTCTAATAATTAAGTGCCGTAGGAGAGAATTGAGAGTTCATACCTTGGCCTCTTGGCTGCAATTGTCTTCTTTGGGTAATTATATAGGCAACCTCCGCTTCTTCATTAGTCACCTTCATTGATGCTTTTACACCTGGTAAAGAGGGACATTTGTCAGTAGGATGATCCAATTCACAAATAAGACATACCTGAACACTGTTCAGTGGACATTCCCTTTTCAGATGTTTGTCTCTGCACTTTGGACAGAAAATGGATAATGCATTTTTTGCTTCTGCTTGTTTTTGTTTAATCTGCAGAGTATCAATTTGTGAAGCAAAAGAGTTAATCATTTTTGTTTTGAAATCTTCTAATAGATTACCTATTTCTGCTCTTGTTGCCCCTCCATTGGCTGATTTCTGTACCCTTGAAAAAGTGGTATCCTTGGTAACTGACTTATTCCTTGTAGTTCCTCGAGAACATCTCTTGCAAATATTTACAATGTCTTCATAGGATTCCTTAGATATATCTCCCTTGCCAAGCATATTCAACATGTCTAAAAAATCATCTCTAACCCCTTTTAGCAAAATAGTTTTCAGAATGTCCTTACTCACATCTGGATGTCCAGGCCTTTGTAGATTGTACTGGAGTCGCTCTACAAAATCTTTAAGGGTCTCATCCTCTTTCTGAGACATCTTGAATAGTTCCTCCCTTCGTTCCCTTGTTCGACAGTAGTCTTGGTACTTGTTCAGGAAAATATGCCTCATCTGTACCCATGTTGAGATATTCTCTCCTCCAAGGCTCATGAACCATGTTAACGCATTTCCCTTCAATGTGGTTGGAAATAGTTTAAGTTTCTGTGCAGTAGTAGTGTAGTCATAGATTCTACACAGAATATCAAATTCAAACAGAAACTCATCTGGATCCTCAGTAGACAATCCATGGAAATTTGGTAGGGCTGAAAGAAGTATGTTCTTCATAGTAGCTATCCCCCTTGTAGGAATATTAGTAATAGGAAAAACCAGGGTAGAGATAGTATTTTCATCATTTACCTGATCTTCATTGTTCTGTGGCTCCTCTCGATTGAACTCCTCTTCATTATCTCCTTGATTTTCCATGGCTGATCTCTCATTCCACTCAATATGGTAAGCGTCCCACTCCTCCTTAGTGACTATCCGTCCTTTAATATGATAAACAACTTCTTCTCGTATTTCTCTTGGCCGAGATATACTTCCTCGATCTTCAATATTCTCCAGCATTGCTTGCTGATTTGTTGGTGACAAATGTTTAGCTTCAGTGCTTGATGAAAGTGATGTTTTGAACTGGGGCAGTTCTGATGACTAAGGAATTTGTCTCCTTGGAGGATTTGAAGGGTGGAAGATGGATCCTGAAGAAGAATATGCTCTGGCTATAATCTCATCAACAAAGGTTGGTCTTCCCAGTGCAAGGTTCCTCCTCCATGTCCTCTGGTACTTGCAGGGTTAGTATTTTTGGGAATACATCCTCTTGTTCCTTGATTCATGTAGGCTTATTCATTCCTAATAAAATAAAAACTAATGTGCTTACAAAAATCTATAATTATCTTCCTCGACAACGACGCCAAAATGTCGGGCACTTTAATTGTCTAAATAAATAGATAATTAAGGTGTTCAATATAAATTGTCAAACCCAGGGAAGTTTTATTATTGAAAGATAATTGTGCACAGTCTATGCTGATTGTGGAAGCAACATTTATTCAAATTGCAGTAAGAATCCTAATTGAAAGGTTGAACTTTAACACAAGTTGCTGACACAGCCGAAGCTTCTACATAATTGAAATAACACTTGCGTAAATGAAATCCTGAACTAATGGGTGCATAAGAAGTCTGGATTATTTATTCTAACTTTCTATTTTACTCTTGCAGAAAGAAACTCTGTGCTACTTGCTGAAAGGAGACCTACTTAACTGTAGAAAAGGAATTCACACTTTTGTTTTTAGAGATTAAATCTAAGGTAGGAAAAGAAATAAATTCTCCAGCTGTATCAAACAATTTTACTCTAATTCTTATGAGACACACATATGAGCATTAAACAAGACAGAACTGACTCTAACAAAAAATATATGCAAACAATGCTAAATAGATCAATTATCCAAATCAAAGCAATTAATCTAAACATCAAAACAGAGGGGAGTCTGTGAGGAAGGTGGGCCCTTTCCTTCTCACTGAATCCACTCAAAAATATCATAGTAGGTTGGAGAAACTCAAGTTTCCTTCTTTATTAAAATCGCCAAAATTGTTCAATTACAAGTTGCTTCACTTTACTTCACAATTCCACAGCTAATCTCCATTGTTAATGATTACACAATCTCTACTATTTAAAGACATAGTCATTTAGTTCAAAATGGACTCAGAACAGCCTTGAGAATCCCAGATTCTCAAGCTGTTCATAAGATACAAGAGATCTGTCATAGTCATCAAATCTGGAGGAAGAATCATCGTGAGACAAAATGTGTAACAACATAGGATAATTCCTCAGGATTCAGTTTTCAGTATCGGTGGCCATCTGTTGCAGCGAGTGTAACGGATTTTTGGATTGGTGCGCATTTGTTGTAGTAAGTGTAATAGCTTCTAGGATAAGTGGGCATCTGTTGCAGCAAGTGTGACAGCTTCCAGGAAAGGTGCACAGTTGCTGTAGTCGTGTAACAACATGAAAGACTAGCACACAATTGTAACAATTGGTGTAACAACAACGATATTTCTTTAATTCTTGGCTGTTCTACACATTTTGATCATTAGTTGCACATTTATGGGTAAAATATGAGAAATACTACCAATCAAACGTGTTAAATAAATAAGAATATCAAAGCAATATTAATGACTCATACCTTAGGAAAAAGGGTCTTGGCAGTATTAAAATAGGCATTTAGCATAGGAATGATAAGTTTGAAAGGGTAAAAGATATAGTGAAAAAGGGACATTTCTGGGTCCTAACAATCATCATCTTCGTATTTCATGTTTTCCACTTCTTCTTCATCATCATCACCCAACAAAATACCATACCATCAGTTTTAACATCACCTCAATCATATGTACGTTACATGCTCATCATATTCATTCAAATATTTCTATCCCAGGAGAATAAATAGGTCGTGTTTCACAACAAAAAGGCCAAGTTCTGAAATTGGCAAGATGCATATGACACTCAAGCAAAAATATGTTACAATGGGAAATGACACTTCAAGACATTTCAAACAACTACCATAGTACAAATTTCCACATAGGAGAAAGGGCCTACAACATCTTGGGTTAAGCAGTCAACATGCAATTTTTTTATAAAAATAAGCTTGCAACATCTAGAGATCAACACTCAACATAAAAAAGGTTTAGCCTCAACAAACAAAATGAGTCTACATCAAGTTTTTCTCAACAACTAAAAATTCAACCAAGACAAGGATCAAATTGCAACTTGTTGGCATAGGGGCAGACCTAGGGTTCAGCTCCAAGAGCGCACCAACAAGCCCTAACTACTAGCCCTTTCGGCAACACCTGCGAAGTAGATGCAGTCTCACCTGAAGTAGCTATGAGGGGGTTTCAGGATAGAGATGTCTACAACCAAGGGAATATCAAGTGGATATATTACAACAACAACACAACATGCATCTATCACTTATCAAGCCAGATCTACCCTGTACAGTTATAGATATGATCTAATACAACAATGAAAATAACAATATAACAATGACAGAGATCAAAGCATCAACCACACACACAACACAAGATGCACGTGGTTCACCCTCTCACTAGGGCTACGTCCACATAACTGTGCTTATGATTTATTAAGATAAAGCATACAATTCTTGTCTGCACTCTTAGCTAGCATATCCTCCTTCTCTTCTCTCTTTCTCTCCCCTTCCTGTGCACCCAACTACAGGATGTGACCTTCGCACACAACTGAATATCTTACAATACCTGAAGGATTTATCTCTTTCAATACTTCTCTCTCTCAATACAATGATCTCTCACACAATACTATAGCTAGATCAACAAAAATATTGTACCAACCCGACCCAAGTCCTCTTAACCCTTATTTATACATTACAATACCTCACTGATAGCCTTAGGTCAAAACCTAGGTGCCAAAACCATAGATACCAAAACCCTAGGTGTCTAAAACCCTAGGTGTCTAAAACCCTAGGTGTCTAAAACCCTAGGTCAATTTGACCCGCTATTTCCAGGCTTCACCAGCTTGTCTTTCCTTCTTTCTCACGCGGTGCTCCAAAGCATCCAACAGTGGATTTTTCCTGCTTGCTGAGTTGTCCTCAATCCATCTTCCTTGCTAATCTATCATCCTCGATCTCCTCATCCCACAACTTGCGTTTCCATACTTCACTCCATATTTTCTTCTCTTCTACTCACTTCGACCCAATGACAGTCACCGTGTCTTCCGCGAAGTGTGCATTTCACCTTTTCTTTCTTGATCTTCACTTTCTTCCATAACCAATGGCCAACAAGCCCCCAACACTCACCTGTGACTCATCCCGAGGCACTTTGGATATGATCCTTCTCCTTTACTTTGACTTTAGACTGTGCAGTGCAACCTTTTCTTTCTGCTCTATGCCTCCGTGACATGCTTGGGCAGACTGTCTTTTCTGTGCCTGGTACCTAGTTTCAACTGCACCCGGTACCTAGAACCTTTTCCTCATGCGTTTACTGAGAGCTGCGAGGTAGCTGGTTGTCATAGCACAATTACAACCGAATCCCATTCAATAACCCTTCCTTCCAGTCTCCATTCAATTTCTTCAGCTGTGCAACTCCTCCTTCGGTAACATAGGTGATCTCATATGATCCAAGCCAATGCGTTCTAAACTTCCCAGGGTGTTTTATAAACTTACTGTCATACATTAGGACTAAATCACCTTGCTTGAATGCCTTCTTCTTGATGTTCCTGTCATGATATGCCTTCTCTCTTTCCTTTTGAACCTGTTGGTGGAATCCTATAATAAATCTGTCTTCTTCCAATTCAACCAACTGTGCAAGCCTCTCTTGAACAACGCCATTCTCATCCATACCTGTAAAGGCAACAATTCTTAAGATTGGCACTAAGTATTCCATCGGGACAACAACTTCAAGAACATAAACCAACTTGAAAGGGGTCTGAATTGTTAATTTCTTGCAAGTGGTGCTATAGGCGCATAATATTGCAGGTACTCTTAAATCCCAGTCATTCCTGTTCACACTGCAATTCTTTGTCAGTCCAATCTCCAATATCTTGTTGAATGCTTCAACTGTTCTATTTGCCTATGGATGGTAAGGTGTACTCTTCTGATGGTGGACTGCAAATTCTTCAGTCAAG
This sequence comes from Picea engelmannii, assembly GCA_009831015.1. Taxonomy (NCBI): domain Eukaryota; kingdom Viridiplantae; phylum Streptophyta; class Pinopsida; order Pinales; family Pinaceae; genus Picea; species Picea engelmannii. Next base: position 60,444 of record ML822318.1, read on the forward strand.
GGTTCAACTATTTTATTGATGAATTGTGTGCCTTGATAACTCATAAGGATCTTGGGGCATCCAAACTTGGTTATTATGTCATCAAATTTAAAACGCACAGCTGTAGTTGCACTACAGTCTTTTATTGGTCTGGCTTCGGCCCATGTGGTTAAGTATTCTATCGTATTAATGATATACCTTTCTCCTGTGTGCTTTCCTGGTGGTTTTATAGGTCCCACAAAGTCAATGGCCCACTTTTCAAATGCTTGTAGGGTCATCTACGGTGCTAATGGAATTTCATCTCTTCGTGATGGTTTTCCAACTCTTTGGAATACATCACAGGCTCTGGCATAATATTTAGCATCTCTGTGTAAGGTAGGCCACCAAAGGCCAGGTCTCAGAACCTTCTGCCCAATTTCTCTCCTTGCGTAATGTCCTCCCACGATGCCTTCGTGAGCTTCTATGAGGATTAGTGGTTTCTCTGTCTTCATAATGCATCTCCTTAATATCTCATCGGGTCCCATCTTATATAGCTGACTGGATATAATTGAAAAGTCTGCAACGCACACCACTAACTGTTTCTTCTGGGGAATCGTGTACTCACTAGGTGCCATTCCTGTTGAAATGAACTAGACTATGTCTGCAAAGTGGTCACTAATATTTCTAATGGTGAGCAGCTATGCATCCGATAGTGTATCCTCCAAACTGGTGGGTTCTTCACCATGTTCCAACCTTGAAAAGTGGTCATGGCCCTTGTTCATTCTTCCTGGCTTAACTATGATCTCGAAATCATATTCTTGAAATAACAGAAGACATATGCATATTCGTCCCCCCAACACTGGCTTGTTGACTAGGTACTTGAGTGCAGAGTAATCTGTGAACATTTTAAAGTTTCCTCCCAACAATTAGTGGTAGAATTTTTGCAACACATACACCATGGCTAATCCTTCTCTCTCGGTAGTGGTGTAATTAATTTCAGCAGTAGATAGCTTCCTTCTAGCAAAAGATAATGGATGGTCGATATCCCCTTCTCTAGGTTGTGCCAGTACTACTCCTAATGCAATAGAAGATGCATTGACATCACATGAAACTCTTTGCTCCAATCTGGAAAAACTAGAATAGGGGCAGTAACCATCTTTTGTTTCAGTGTGTCGAATCTCTTCTGGCATTCTTCTATCCAGCTAAACTGACAGTCTTTCTTCAACAACTTCTCCATCGGTGTTGTAATTTGGGCATATCCTTTGATGAATTTCCTGTAATAACCAGTATGTCCTAGTGCAGTGTGCAGTTATTTGACTGAAGTAGGAGGTGGAAAATCAACTATAATTTCAATTTTTGATGGATCAACCAACAATCCCTGCTTGCATACAATATGGCCTAATAGTACTACAAATGGTGAGAAGAAGATGCACTTCTTCAAATTCAAAGCAATTTGACACTGCCTGCATTTATCCAACATTAGCCTTAGACATTCAATATGGTTTTTCAACAAACTAAACACAGTCCAGGCATCAAAATATGCTTCTAAAAATTTATGCAAAAATTGTTTGAACGCTTCAACCACCACCCTGGAAAATATGGCTGGGGCATTCTTCAGTCCAGATGGCATCACTGTATATTGGTAGGATCCCCATTCTATGGCAAACGTGGTCTTGTGGTGCTCCTCCCTAGTAATCCAGATCTGATGGTATCCTGAAAATCCATTTGTAAAAGAATATACGTCCTGACCTCCCACATTGTCTAACACTTCGTCAGTGAATGGTGTAGGGAAGGGGTCATGCAGACAGACATCATTCAACTTCCCGAGATCCACACATATCCTAATTTCTCCTGTCTTCTTGTCTTTCACGACCATAGGGATAATCCACTTCGACTCTTTGACAGGTTCAATAATCCCTACTTCCAGCATTCTGTCGAGCTCGATCTTCACTTTTTCCTTGTATTTTGGGTTCAATCTGTAGGGTCTTTGCTTGAATGGCTTCGCACCTGGTTTCAAAGGTTTTCTCATATCTCCCATAGGTCCTTTGATACCCTTCATATCAGTGAACTTGGTCGGAAACAAGTCGTGATATTCGTGTAGTAACTCTGTAATCTTGTTAATGGCAGCAAAATCCCAATAATCTCCAACATTCGCAAGATTCAGTGTCTCCTCTATCCCAATGTTGACTTTTTAATATTGATTGGCTAACTAATAAATGGTAGCTCAACTCCCAGTCCTTCCACATTTCTTTGGTCTTCTATTTCTGCAATGTTCACCTTCTTGGGATCATCATCATCATCGACATTGATGTTGTAGCAGCTCTGCAATTTCTGGAGAGGCGCAGTCCATTCGTCCTCTTCTTGTTCCATAGGGAGGCTATATGCCTCCTCAAATACTTTATTTCTCACAATCTGTAATTCTTGGTCTACTGAAGGATATTCACTTTCAAATAAAAAGGTGGTGACAAAATTCTTAATCATACCTTCCTAGTCTGCAGTGATGAGGTGCATCTCTGCTTGAAGGTACTAGTTGATAGGGGTCGTATCCAGTGTGTTAATGAATCTGTGCACCCATTGTTCTCGAGGGGTGTCACTCCAGGCTTCTTCGCAGCTTCACATATGGTATTTTTGGCAACTTCGACCAGTGTACCTTACTTCGCAACTTACTGCTTGTGTTGGGAATTTTGATGTCATTAAAGTTTGGCATTGTGTCCAGTCTGTAATATTTCTTTTATGTGTCCCCCACCATCTTGCTGGTGTAGCTTTCAGGGCCGCATCCATGGCCAAAAACATCTATTGTGTCGATAAATTTTCTTCAAAATCCTATAGGAAGGCTTCTAAGGGTTTCATACCATAAAAGGTGGGTAAGTTACTTACTGTTGTGCCAATCCAATGAACTTATCTGGTTAATATAACACATCTTCTGGTAGATACTTCATACATCTGGTTCTGCCAGTTGTCCAATGCTTCTTCTGAATCTGATGAACATGGACTATCACTTTGCCATCTCAGATTCCCATCGGTTGTAGGGTTGATGTAATCCTACTATCTGGTTGTTAGTTTGTAGATGTTTTCCAATTCGTATGCGTGGTCTTCCTCTCTGATGGGATCTGTCTATCATGGACCTTCATTTGGATCTAAGGGTGCAATGACCCGAAGGCCATCTCTTTCAAAGGTCATATGTCTTTTCTTCAAATCAACTACAATGGAATTGTTAAAGGCCCAATCGATTCCTAACAACGTAGGGTAAGGGAAACTGTCATCTGTCATTGACTATCTTAATTACCTCAAAATATGCAAATGTTCTTACCCTGTCGATGTCCACAGGGACATGCTCCAATCGTCCAAATGGGCTGACAACTTTCTGATTAGCCATCCTAATTCTGATAGGGGAATAGATCAACCTCAGTTTTCCCATTAGTGCCCAAGTTTGCTTCGTCATGACATTGACCTCCGACCCTAAGTCGAGGACCACATAGTCTATATCATATTCTCCTATCTGAGCATTCAAGTGTAATTCTTTATTTGTCCATTTCTTCTTACCAATTTGGTGTACTGCCTGATTCAGTAAGGGGTCTGTCTTTCCTAGCTCGTACTGTCTGATTAAGTTCTGTAGTTCTTGCACAACATTTTCATCCTGAATCAACTTAATACAAGTGTATAAAAATTTGATGAGCTTACTTACCTCTTTTCCTTCTTTTGGCGAAACCAACTGATCAAATGCTCGAGGCATCCCATATTCTCTTATTTCTGGGTGTGTCTTTGAGGAAGAACCTTGACCTGCTTTGAACTCTTGCCTTGCTTCCTCAAAGATTTGTCTTTCTTTCTTCGCATCAAAATTTTGGGTCTTCTCTGCAGATTTTCTGATACTTGATTCTTTTGCGATCTTTCCTTGGGTCATTCTATCTTCTCCTATAGCAGTTCCTCCTCGAGTGATAACAATGAATCTAGGTTTTGCTCCACGGGGTTAAGCATATATCAATTTCACTTGTGGGTTCTGCTGGGGTCCTCGTCTTTCCTGAAGCTTGGCTAGCAGCACAAGGCAATCCTCAATGACATGCTCGAAGGAGTTGCAATAACTGTAAGTGGTGTAAGGGTTCTGACAGTCCCTTGCTATATGTCTGGGTTGCATGCAGTTATAACATATTATTTTTCCTCGGCCTCGGCCCATAACTCCTCCTCGTACTCGTCCTCTAAATCCACCGTGAGGATTGAAGTTTCCTCTTCCTGGGGAGTTATACTGCGTAGTGTTTCCTTCTTGATGTACTTACCTTTGGATCTTATATATATCTCTCGATCTTTCATGCATGAGATCATAAGCTCTACAATCTCTATCAGCATGCCCTACTGATTTACAGAATGTGCAGTACAAGTTTGTGGGTGTCTGAATGTATTTCTGCATGTAATAGCACTCACCAAGGTGATGTTGATTTCTGCATACTTCGCACCAAGGTAAGGTGACTTGCTTCAAGGGGCTCAAAGCTCCAAAATCCAAGTATTCATTGAATAGAGGGTAGTGTTCCTTTTCATGACCTTTTGATCTGCATCTGACACACCAGATGTCTTCTCTTTTGTCTTTTTCCTTGTCCTTCTTCATGTCTTCGACCAGTAGAGACAAACTAGTTAGCTGACTCAAGATCTGACCCATACCTGAGATGGATTCTCCCATAGGGGATGATTCAAGCTTCATGGATATCTCTAATTCTTCCACCCACGAAGCACTCTTTTGCTGCATCAAGGGGACTCTGATATGTGATAAAAGAGTAGCGATGAACCATTCTTTGTTCTGCTCATCCAGGATCTTGAAGGTCAATATTCCTGTTACGGTCTTGAATCTCTGATCGAACTCACAAACAGGTTTGTTTACCTTTTTCTCGATCTCTTTCAGCTCTGTAATACATTAGGAATATGACTTAGGTTTCTTAAACTCTACAATCAACGCATTCTTGATTTCATTTAGTGGATTAGGTTGTGCAAGTCCTTGGACACGCTTCATGTACCAGCTCAACGTGCGATCCCTCAGTGCAGTGCTAAACTGGTTTCTTTTAACAACTTCATCGGTAATATTCTTAATTTTCCATACGACCTCACACAGGAACCAGTGCTGATCAATATCTTCAGATCCATCTCCTCTAAAGATAGGGAGCCTCATCTCATCTGCCATGGGGCTGCCTAGGTTTCTTGTCTGAGTAGATGCTGAATTGCTAGTAATAGTACTCTGTGGACTCTAGTGATTCTAACTATTCTGATTACTTAGAACTGTTGAGGTAATAGGAGGGTTAATAGTACTTACTTCAGTGGTCTGCACAGTTCTTGAGGTTTCTAGCTCGTTCCGATGAAGTTATTTAGCTTCCCCTTCTTCTGCTCTAGTGGGTTCTTAATGTTCTTCATCTATTAGATCTGCCTCTTCTCCACTGTAGAAACCCTCTTCCCCGTAGTTTTTCTTAAACAAGTTCTCAAGGTGAACCCCTTGGAATACTCTCCCACTGCGCGTATGTCTAGCTTCTGTGTCGCTATCGCTGTCCGAATTCTTGAACATTAGCCTTTTCAAATATTCTCGATCTACTATATCTTCAAGATGTTCTTCTCATGGAACAACATCTTGAGTCTCAAATTCATAAATTGTAAATTTTTTCCTCTGGGTCCTTTAAAGAAATATCTTTCAGCTTGGCTGTATGACTCTACTCTATCAACAACAAACTCGGTGATATACCCTCCAATGGTACTATCAAACCAGTGATCTACTACTCTGGATACAATGTTACCAACTCTTTTAACGTTTAGGATCAACGCGTCCATCCAAACCACAGGAGGTCTAGATCTGATCTCGAACTGGGTATATACCAACCTAGCTAACCACTCATATAGCTCTTGATGGATCCCTCCAAAGAATATCTCGTGAATGTTGGTAAAGATATATTTCTCCAACCAATATTCTGTACTAAGATTAGGGTTCTTATTCTGGGCTTCAACGAAGTCCTTCTCTTGATCCTCTATCCACTTTTGAGTTTCTGTCTTTGATGGGAACCACCTTGACATTCCCTCAAGAAGATTCCAGTCCTGGTAATAGAACCATTTGTTGGCACAGGGGCAGACCCAGGGTTCAGCTCCAAGAGCACACCAACAAGCCCTAGCTACTGGCCCTTTCGAAAACACCTGTGAAGCAGATGCAGTCTCACCCGAAGAAACTATGAGGGGGTTGCAAGACAGATATGTCTAAAACCAGGGGAATATCAAGTGGATCTATTACAACAACAACACAACATGCATCTATCACTTATCAAGCCATATCTACCCTGCACAGTTATAGATCTGATCTAATACAACAATGCAAATAACAATATAATAGTGACAAAGATCAAAGCATAAACCACACACACAACACAAGATGTATGTTTTTCACCCTCTCTTTAGGGCTATGTCCACATAACTGTGCTTATGATTTATTAAGATAAAGCATATAGTTCCTATCTACGCTCTCAGCTAGCATATCCTCCTTCTCTTCTCTCTTTCTCTCCCCATCCTACGCACCCAGCTGCACGACTTGACCTTCGCACACAGCTGAAGATCTTACAATACATGAAGGATTTCTCTCTCTCAACACTTCTCTCTCTCTCAATATAATGATCTCTCACACAATACTATAGCTAGATCAACAACAATATTGTACCAACCCGATCTAGGTCCTCTTGACCCTTATTTATACATTAAAATACCTCACTGACAACCTTAGGTCGAAACCTAGGTGCCAAAACCCTAGATACCAAAAGACTAGGTGTATAAAACCCTAGGTCAATTTGACCCACTGTTTCTAGGCTTCACCAACCTGTCTTTCCTTCCTTCTCGCGTGGTGCTCCAAAGCATCAAATAGTGGCTTTTTCCTACTAGCTGAGTTGTCATCGATCCATCTTCCTTGCTGATATGTCATCCTCGATCTCCTCATCCCACGACTTGCATTTTCGTACTTTGCTCCATATTTTCTGCTCTTCTGCTCACTTCGACCCAGTGACAATCATTGTGTCTTCCGTGAAGTGCGCATTTCACATTTTCTTTCTTTATCTTCGCTTTCTTCCATAACCAAGGGCCAACACAACTCTTGGGTTGTGTGAGTATCTTGATAACTATGCATACAATATTTTATAAAGTTAAAATTGAAGAAGCATTTGTAGCAAGGGTTTCACTAACAAAAATATTGCAACCTAGACCACATATTCATACATCATCGTTACTTAATCAGAGAACAACAACAACAACATTTTTGTCTACATACTCTTGTCAATAAGGTGATTCTACTACATGCTTCAAAATAGAAACATAAATTATGTAACCTTCTAAACAAAATGATCGGTCAAACAATGGATCAAAAACTTAGGAAACATTCATTACACAATAAGAGCATATACATGTGTGCCCATAATACATCAATATAAGGCATACATAGCACATACAAGTGTCTGAGAATACTTCAATGCAAGGAATTTAGAGTATCCTTTTGGCCTTGTTCCATAGATGCTTGGAAACACCAATAACACATTGAAGTAGCATATGGACACAAAACAAGTTCTACAACCTTCTAGGACAAGTTTCCAAAGCTGAAAATACATAATTTTCCTACAATGTACAGTAACTCTACATATAATGCACAAGAAATTTTTGCCTCCTGTAACCACCTAGGAAAAGGACAAAAAACAAGTCCCACCAATGTCTGAAGGTTTATAAGACACCTCACATGGTTTTAAAAGGAACAAAAATAAAACTAATCAACCAAGCATCATGTAACAAGGCCAAGGTCTAAAAAGTGCAACCTACAAGAATTTGTACAATAAATGCAAATTTCACAAGTTATATAGATCATTTTCAATACTTGCAATGACAAAAGGAGATACCAAAATTTCAATATTAGCATACAAAATCTAATACCCAATCATTATCAGACCTCCATTCATACCTTTCATACCACTTACCATCATATCAATAATCAAAATTGTCATTTTTGCAAACCCTAGAATCCATCCAATGGTCACATTTCATACATAACACTCCATTTTTCTAAAACCACCCACTCCATTTCATTTCAAAAACCATTCCATACTCGCTACATCATTCCCTACCATTAGACCCTAATCCTATCCACCAAGAAAGTTAAAAAACTCAAGAATGTGCATGTAGTTGTAGGAAGATATATGCGTATCTTAATACACTACTACATGAAACTATAGGAGACTCACGATGAAAACTATAACATGCCAACATCCTACAGAAAGTTACGGGAGACCTCCAACCACCTCATAGTTTCAAACTTTTAGAAATCCAAGGGTATATGAGGACTTGAAATATTATTTTACACCTCTCTAACCAAAGTTCTAATCAACAAAGTGACTCTGTTAATGCATTTATACTTCTACAATATTCATTATAGACTTACATGAGGCTACAAGAGACAGTGCAACTTCAAGTTTCCACCAACATTCATCAAAATTTTGCACAAGAGTGACTCCAACATGATATGAAGGGCCAACAACAACACAACAATCATCCATGCAACCACTCAATCAAGTTCGATAAGGTACTTCACTCCTTTGTCTTCAATTTCATTTTTTTCACTCCTTAAATTGCCAACCAAATATAGTATCATGGTCACCAATCAAAACAACAAAAAAACACTTGATCCTTCAACAAGGTGGGCCTCGATTCTATATGTGGGGGAGGTGATCACTTAGTTTGTTGAAGTGTATCATTGTAAGGTCAAGTTGGCAATGTTAGTTAACAAAAGATGAAAAAAAGGGTTATTGGGAAACTCATAATTGAAAAAAGTGGTAATAATGGTAGAAGTCACATCAAAAAGTGCACCAACTTTTTGAACTAGACTTAGGGGAACCTAGAAACATATGAAAATCATATCCACGATCTCCTTCATGCAAGAGAACTCTGATACGTCATTTCATACCAACGACTAGCCTAGAAAAACACACATAGAGTTGATATGAGATGAAGTTATAGGGTTCGAGCTCAAGAATAAGAACAATTAGTATCAACTATTGACAATAGCTATAGAAAAAGGTCAATGGCAATGTAACTCATAATTTCTCCTCCTTCCTTCCATAGCCCCTAGTATGTGTCATAGCTTGAAAAGTTTTTCCATCAGTCTTCTACAAGGTTTCATATCCTGGGGATTTCTCCACAAGAACATGTATGTGTGTATGCTCAATTTGTTTTTATGGGAAACTACTATAGGATGCCACCTTAGTTAGTTTGTTTCATTTCTAGAGCTGATTACAACAACTTGTGACCCTACTCTCTCTTCTTTTCTTCTTGCTATCACTTTGTTGTGCTAGGCATTAACACCTTCCCTTTTCTTGTTTCATTGCTTGAATAGTCAATTCCTACCAAGAAATAGGGACCCTCCTTTTCTTGTTAAGACTCTCCTAACTTGTTGAAAAGGACATCTCATTCTCATGATCTCCATTGAAGCTTTCTAACTTGAAAAAATTTGGATTATGTCAATATCAACGAGTTCATGACAAACTTGCCTATACATCCAATATCGACAAGTTCATGACCACCTCGCCGACACTGAAAGGGAAGCACCACGTAACAATTTTTTAGATTGAGTTTTAGTGTATCAATGAGCTTCCAACAAACGTCATCGATACACTGACAAGATTCCAACAAACTTCACCGACACACAAACCTTTGTCACCAACGAGCTTCCAATCAAATCCCTTGGTACACTGGAAAATTTCGGATGATGGTCATCGATACATGGAAATTTCACCGATGAAGTTCAGGTGATTACCTCCTATACATACCTTCCCATCTCAATATTTGTGCCAAACAAGGTTATAAAATCCTAGTGGAGATTGACATTTTGACATTATCATTATAGATATATTTGAAGAGACCATGAAATTTGAGAGGAATCCCACAACAAGAACACTTAGAAATCCAGGAGGATTCAGGAATGCTCACAGAGGTCCAGGATGATCCATAATGCTCACAGAGGTCCAGGAGGATCCAAAATGCTCATAGAGGTCCAAGAGGATCCATAAAAGTTCAAAATTCAAGAATCCCAAATTCTCTCAAAAATACCATCAATGCATAGAGCACAATGATAACTGTCCAATGATGCAAAAATCACCTCAATTAGAGTTCGTATGCAAAAGATATGGCAAGTCAAAGTTCAAGTCAACTAGGTCAAAGGGAAAAGTCAAATGTGTCAAGGTGATATGTGTCACCACTGCAAGGGTGACACGTGGCATGACCGTACAACTATATGGAAATGATGTGGCCAAACCCCAAGGGGCCATGTGGCATGATTGTACATTGAATGGGAAAGTGATGTGGCAATCATACACATTACATGGAATAATTGTTTTTTGACACATGGCAAGGATAGGCCAATGAGATACTAGCACGTGGAAGCCTCCCATTGGCCATTAATGGTTAATTTTTATTAAAATTATGAGAGTCGATGGGGGTTGAACCCATGACCTCCATAAACCTTACCCAAGCCTCTGATACCAATGCACCATACAAATTTTACTTAACCATATTGGGCACCAAATTTATTTGAATTGATGTATTGCAATGGATGGTGACAAAAAGGGTCGAGGGCCTAAGACCTTGACCCATAGTTCTATTTATGTATCATATAACCATAACCATAATCTCCACAGAGGGTTTAAACTATATGCCACACACATACCCACACACACATATATAACAACCACCATATGTTATAACAAAAAATGAGGTTCGTGGATGATCGAACCCACAACCTCATCCATGCTAACCCAATTCCTTAATCATCGCGCCAAAGGTACCTCATGTTAAGGAATGCCCATGACATTGTATTTAATGCCGACCATGAAATCTGAAGGGGAGTTAAGGGTCTGTGACCTATATAATGAGTGTGAATTCCCATGTCTTGAAATAGACTGAGGTTGCAGATCCTGAGATGACACATATCCCAAGGAGGAGGTACTATACATACATATAGATTTAAGTGTTGATAAAATTCCAAGTATGGTGTGTCTTGATATGTGTGCCATCTCGGGATCCATGCCCTCTGTCTGTGTGCATACATGGGAATTCACTCCAATTATATAGGTATAATGGGCATCCATTTGTGTGTTGATAAAAGGATAAGTATGGTGTGTCTCGATATGCATTCCATGAGGTATAATGACTGCACCTAGGAAAATTTGTACTCAAATTTCTTAGAATTTTGCAAGGAATTCAATGGTGAACTCATTTTCTTGTTTTGAGTAGTGGAATGTAAGAGAGTCTATTAAATTTGGTTTTTGTAAGCCCATGTTGTAATATAATTTGGTATTTTGAGATGATGTAGAATAGTCATACTATCAAAGAGGACTTGAATATGAAGTGGATTATATCATCAATATGTGTAATTTGTGTTCTTTTATTTCCTATTGTGTCATCTCATAAATATGAAAAATAATCATCAATTTATGAGTTTTGGATAAGAAGCACATCATCATTTTTCTGCAAATCACCTCAATATGATCAATAATTTATTTTGAATCAAGTTAGATGCTATATGCATATTTTTAAAGGGATAAGTGGTATCTAAGGATTTTCATATCACTTAGCCACCATTGAATCTCTCACCATCCATGTATCGACATACTTCGAGATAAGCAATCCTACCTATCCATGTGTCTTTCCCATTCGATTTTGGTTTCATGTTTTGCATGTGTGAATGCATATTGGGGAAAGGAGAGTTGGCCATAATCTTTTCTTTCTCACCTACTTTTTCCTTTCCCTTCATATCCATAAACTAACCTCCTTTATGAATATACCCTAATACTTCCACATGTGTTCTGAGTTTCTTATTAGGAAAGCCACACCCTAGTTGCCATTAAAAATGCCAACCATACGATCTCTAACCCTTGAAACAGGAAACATTACCCCATGATTGTGCCCTAACCTCTTGAACCTATCATGGCCTTGAATGACATCATGGATATTTTCGCTTGATGGCCCCAATCTCTTGAGGGTCTGGGCCCAAAAGAACTATCCTGACCAATCCCTAATATTTTCCTCGACCATGTTTTCAATTCACCTATGGGATGAGTTCGTGTTTTCATTAAATAGTTTAAGAAAGATCCTCAGGAAGACCCAAACCTGATGACATAATACTAAAACAAGGTATTTTGGTCATACCTCCTGTTTATATATAACCAAATTTCGAATCTCAATAACCATATCAACAAGGTTTAGACAAACCTAACCGATATAGACTTACATATCGAAAATGTTTAGATGAACCCCGCCGACATAAACCTACCTTATCGGTGAGTTAGTTATGTGGGCATAGATACATAGTTAAAGTGGCTATCCTTCCCTAATACTTAGTCAAAACTTTGCACTCAAAGAGTAATATCTACAAAGTTCCTTCGATTAGCGCCGATACGAGTTTCTCTATCTCGGTGAAGTTTACATGATCATCGTCAGTGGTATCTTTCGCAAATCGGAGTAGTTGGTGAAATTAGCATTGGTACTACCTTTGCATATTAGGGAATTTAGTGCAAGTGATGCCGATGAAGACTCTCCTACTTATCGATGATGTTGGTATCATTGAGGCCTATACATCAAATATTTTCCTCCCTTGGACACTTGACCCAAATTTTGACCATAATTTCACCATGTCACCCATTCTTGTTTCCTCATCGGAAACACACTCACCTCTCCATATCAACAAAAGTATCTCCTTAGGAATCGATACAGGTCTACATCCATGAGTTTGTCATTAACTCCCCGATTCTGTCCAAAAGACCAAAAAATCACTTAATTGCAGGAACTAATGCCATAATTTTTCTTGCATTACTCCTTAGCTCTTTTATATAATTAGAATGTGATATTAAAAAAAACTAATATTCTAATGTATTAATGATGAATATGTTTATTTCAAATTCAAGTATGTCTCCATGAAAGTAAGCAAACACTGCCATCTAAGCCCCCATGGAAGAAACCACTACAAGCGGAAGCCACTAGGAGGAATAGGAAGACCTCCTAGGACCAATTTATGATGACACTAAAGGATTTATAGACAAGGAGACTTTGATTAAATGGGGCGAAGTATACCATATGCTCAAAAACCAAATATCCCCCCAGGAAGTAAAATATGACCCTAATATTCAAATCTTTAGGAACATCAGGAAGTCAAAATTACATAGGGTAGCAACCCATGCAACTATATTCCCATGCACAAATGCAATCTCATGGATAGTCTGACATGTAGACCTGGACAATAGATACATACTCAACACCAAGGAACGCCCCATAACATCATTCCAAGCATCAAATATAGCCTCTTGCTATCACTTGGAGAAAGGTGATTTATCATTGGATGAAGAAGTTATCAAGAAGTTCTTGCTTAAGGAAAATGATCTGTGCAAATTTTGGTACAAGCCTGAAAAATTGTTCAAAATAAAATCCTCAGGAGAGTACACCACTAACTGTTGAAACACACACAAACACTGAGAGGGGGGGGGGTGAGTCAGTGTTTGGAACTTTTGATTGCTTTTCACACTTTCATAGATTAACTGAATAAGATATATGCATCTCAATTAATTATTCATAAACATGTATAACACAATCTGTATGAAGTAGATAAAATATCTTTATTTTATTTACTTAACTTGAATGAATATAAATAAAATCAACCCTTTAATATCTTCAACTTCAACTGAATACGAGAGATCCAAATCTCTGGTACAAGACCCAACTTGTAGTTCTCAGATCCAACTAAGAAATGAGGAATCCAACCCTCATAACAAGACCCAACTTGTTGATCTAATATCCAACTAAGCTGTGACAAATCCAATCCTCATAACAAGACCCAACTTGTTGATCTCAGATCCAACTGAGATGTGAGTAATCCAACCCCCATAACAAGACTCAACTTGTAAACAAGATCCAACCTGATAGAATGAACTTTCATTCAATCCATTATATATATTTATATCCACCAAGACACACTCTTTTCACCACATGTTTTTGGTTTATATAGTATTTGAATAGGTATAAGATTGAACCAATGTGTCTTTTGACAATGAACCATTGCACCTGTTCATTCTAACCTTATCAATAAACAATTGATTTTAACTTAAGCATACTTCAAATATTTTGTTAGTTTATTTATCCCTTCATGCACAAATTATCTTGAAGCAACAATGAACTCTTTTAGTGTCAATATTTGTCGAATTACTCTACATGCCTTAAGTTGTTTACATAAAATGAATTATGCATGAGGCGCTTCCTTCAATCCACTTTCCTTTGTGACCGCAGGCTCAAAACCACGGGCTTATCCATTTCAAACGTTGTTCTATTAGCACTTTTATCCTTCCACCTTTACTCTTCTACATGGGAACATATTCAAATGTTAGAGGGCTCATATACTTCTAGTCCCTTTGTGCTCCTTATTAGCTTCTTTACCTTATCACGTGAACGATGCTGGAACCATGCTCTTTGGTACTTCAACCTTCGGGATTTCCAACCTTTATAGTCTTCCAATTCTCTCAAAATAAATTTCGCCAAAGTAAACTTCGCCGAAGTGCATATACTCTGTTCACTAGTAGATCAGAGGGTCGATATTTAATCTCCCATTGAATGGACGATCCTGGCTCATCTAGAGGCTTCAACAAAATTGATGATCATGACTTAATTTTCAGTTGATATGGATGATCCTTATTCATTTCGACATTCCAAGACTTCATGATCCTTTGAGTAACTCAACTTCCTTTATCTCTGAAGTTGGTCAATGTCGGAGTTGACTATTTCCAGACAACTCTGATTTGACGGTTGACAAGGTTCAGGGGATTCAAAAATCCAGGACTCTTGGAAACCCTGTCCTTCAATTATCATTGAAGCACCAAATAGGTCCACCACCGTGGATCTTCCCCTAACTCAATCCGACGGTTTCTTTTTACTCCAGGACTTCGTGCCTTTGGCCACACTTATCTTATCTTTCCACTACGCTTTGTTGATGTCAAGGGACTAAAGAGTCCCCAACACCAATATCTCAACCTCCCGCGAGGCTAGGCTGGAAGAGATAGGAATGTCACCCTAGCTTTAGAGCCCCAACAAGAAAGCACATTAAACTCTAGGCTAAATTTCCTCTAACCTAAAGTCCAAGAAGGAAATCCTTTTGCTTTGTATTTTCTTTTAAAAATATTTGATTTTTGTTTAGTTTTGTAACTTTATAATTTTGTATTTGCTTATGTGTATGAGTTCATAAAGTTGAAATAACGAAGTTAAATTAAAACTTAAAAGAAATTAAACAAGTAAAGAAAAAATGCACAAGAAAACCCTAACTTAATAATATTTTTGTATTTATTTTATAAGAAAGTAAACTAAGACAAAACTAATGACGAGTTAAAATATGTTAGTGCTAAAGTGAAACAATTAAAAGAAAGGTTGTTGGCCCTTGACCAAGTTTTGGAGATCCTTGGTCAAGTTTGACCTATTTTGGGACTTCGACATCCTGTCAAATACAGAGCACAAGACGAAGAGGAGATCGTGGGATCTCAGCCCCTTTTTAGGGATTTTTGGGTTTTGGGATCATGTAATGGGTATGGTAATGTTGGCCCATGGGTTTACCCATGCTTAGGCCTATTTTGTAATATATATAGAAGACTAGGTGATGTAATGAGAAGAAGTTGTAAGGAATGGCTAAGTGCTAGGGTTGGATCTGTGTGATCAAGAGCTGCTGACGCTTTGTGCATATTGCATGAGACTTGCAGAGCTAAGGGAAAGTCATTGTAAGAGACTGGAGAAGGATTCATGCTTTGATATACTCAAGGAAGGAGGGTCTAGCGAGATTCACATATCTCCTGTCTTCTGCGGAGTAGGGTTTTGAGACTATGTGCATGTAACCTATTGAAGAAGATAATAAATAAGACAAAGAGTTGGTGGACGTAGCCCCAGGGTGGGGGTGAACCACGTATATGCTGTGTTTCTCTTCTTTGTGCAATGTGTTGATGATCTTATATGTTAATATGCTTAGTGCTTTAATATAGATAGATATATCTGTTGATGCTTTGTGCTTAATGATGTATATGGTTGGATGTTATATCTGACTTACATACATGTTCTTAGTGCTGGAATATGTTAGGATCTGATCTGTTCATCATGCTAAGTGCTGTTAGATGATAGATTTGGTTGAGTATTGTGATGCTCTGTAATTAGGGTTTAACTGCACTGTAACTAAGAACTGGATATTGATGAATGTTAGAATCACAGATCTGTGTCCCAGCTAAGGTTGCAGACACTGGAGTCCTGCAACCACCCTTGCCTCTATCTCGGGTTAGACTTCATTTGCTTCGCAGGCGTTGCTAAAAGGGTCGGTAGTTAGGGTTTTGTTGGTGCACTCTTGAGCATTGAACCCTGGGTCTGCCCCCATGCCAACAAATGGTTCCGTTGCCGGGACTCGAAACTGTGATTGCTGGGAACTGAGAAAGAAGAATCTTTGTGCAAAGATCCAACCTGAAATTGTGAAAGCTCTGTGCGTAGATTTGTCGCTCTAGTGTGCAGTACTCTACTTAGTTTGTGAAGCTCTATGTTAAAGAAAAGAAGTCCAATTGGAAGAAAAGAGGTAAGATCTGAAATCTTTGTGCTCTAAGAAAGGTAAAAGTGAGAATTTCTGATTAAAAGAGGTAAGATCTGCAAGCTCTGTGCTTTGATAAAGGTAAGAATAGTGAAAAGTTTTAGATCTGCAAGGTTTGTGCTCTGTAGAAGTACGATAAGTGTAAATTTTTGTTTCTAAAGTATGGATCTAGGTATGTTTGATAAGAATTGTCCTAGCTTGAAAACTAGGGCACTGATAGATGAAAGAAGGTTTGATATGAGTAGATCTGATAAGAATAGTGAAAGATATGTTATACCTATGCATAGAGAGAATGTTTGGACTAACAAATGGATGCAGGATCCTAGAAAGAATATTTTGCAGGATAGCTACCATGATCCTAATGCGTAGTACATGAGAGGCTGGGGATCATTTAAGAGAAAGAGAGGATTAACCCTTTGTTAAAGTTGCAGAAGACCGGTCCATCTGGCTAAGGAATGTCATGGTAGAATATCTAGTTGTCTTTGTTGTAGAGCTATGGACCATGAAGTATTGGATTTCCCTATAATGATAACCAAGTTGGAAAGGATGAATATGAGACAAGAAGACCACGAGAAAGGTCAAGCAATTGAGATTATGGAAGAACTCCAGAAATAATCAGAGAAAGTGTTTCTACAGATGAAAGAAACCTTGAATTATCACCAACATGTCAGCTTATTGGAGATCTTCAAAGAAAAAGAATGCATAGAAGCAAGAATAGGAGACTTCGACATTGACTGTGTTCTGGATGAAGAAACACAGGTGAATATTATGACAAAAATAACTTGGGAAACTTTAGGGGAGCCTGCTATGATTCCTTCATTGGGAGGAATAAGATTATTCAGAGGAAAGTTGATAAACCTATGTGGAAAGCTTACCCAGATATCTATGAGTACTAAGGGAACTTCAACGGAGGAATAATTTGAAGTTGTTAACTTTATTGAGGGAAACGCTCCATTTACTATGTTGCTCGAAAAACATTGGATTGAAAGAGACCAGGCCAGAAGGAAAGAAAAAGAAGTATTAGAGCAAAAGAAGAAAGAGTTAAAAGATTTCATGACTAGGAAGATCACACACTTGATTAAAGAAAAGGAGAACAGATCGAATCCATTTGAAACTATAGGATTGGATCTCAAAGTTACAAGAATAACAGAGGACTCCCAAAAGATTGCAGTACCTATTCCAGATACAGTATTACCCCTGATTTCTAGGAAAAAATCTCAATAGTGCGAAGTTACTCTGCCAAGAGGAGATAAGAATCAGAATGGAAAAATGAATACCAAGACAAAACTCACTGGGAAAAGGATAGAAAGATAAGTAAGAAGAGAGATAAGATCGAGAAGTTACAGAAGGATCCAAAAGGAACTTCACAAAAGGAAAATGTGAAAAATTGGAACTTCGTCGGGATATCAGAGAAACGTCACATGGCACTTCGCCACGACGAAGAAATATAGCTATTGGGAACAATATAACCGTTAGAACGCACCCCGGACGGGAAGAAAATAATTTATGGTTAGACAAATCACCACCAGACCGTTGGGACCGTGCCATAATGGGCAGAATTGAGTTAATGAAGGCTTCTTACCCATTGCAAATGACCCATTGCCAAGCTATCTATTTATCCCATCGCGCCATGCACTGAGAACACTTTTTCTAACTGTGAATGTGAGCCCAGAGATTAGTTGATTTTCACACAGTGATCATCATGATTTTTCCATCTATCCCATTGCATTGAGAAATTTCTCTTTGAACCCAATATTTTATACCACGAGCGTGCATGTCGAACGAGCTTAGCGTTGCAAAAAAGATTGTCGAGGAAGTTCTCATCGACCTCATGAATGAAAGATTAATGTCGATGTCTGCAGGTATACAAGCATCATCGACGAGAGGAGTGAAAGCCTCTCCATCGACTGCTCGTGGAGATGGACCATCCCGGCCATCAGTGGAGACGAGAACTAAGCATATAGATGACTTAGCCAATGCAAAGTTGATCCTGTCTATATTACCCGACTACATCCTGCCTCTGGCCGACGCGGTGAGTCGTGATAGTGTACCTAGAGATTTCAAGTACATCATGGTCACTACGTACCTCTTGGATCGGATAAGCACAGTTCGAGCGCAGCAAGACAAGATCACAGTGTTGAAGTTCAGTGACTTCAACCTCGAATATTACAAGAACCACAACATGCTCTCCCCATACAAATACCTAACCAGGATGAAGGGGAAGAACTCAAAGATAATCCTTCATTAGTGGAGTATGGACCTCATGCAGTCCACCCTCTTAAATGTAATGAAGATACCACACTTTGGAAGGCACCAGAAGGTTAACGCATGCGCTAAGCTCCTGCTGTCGTGCTTCCAACCTGTATAACAGAGAACACTTGTTCTCCCTTGCACCACCCTGCCACCCTTGTTTCTCTGGCTACAATCAGATGAAAGATACAACTCCCTGTGTTCAAGATCCCACTTGAACCTATGAGGACAACAGTCCTCCCTAGAACCTCCCAACCACCCTGGAATATTAATGAATAAATAAACAAACAACTACAAAGATAAATCAATTCTTACCACTTCTTCTCTGTTCTGTAAATCTGGTCTTCTTCAACTTGTTCTCTCATTCTGCTCTGCTTCAACTTGTTCTGTCATTCTACTCTACTTCAAGTCATTCTTTCATTCTTCTCTGCTTCAAGTCTTTTCATCATCTGTTACTCTTCTCTGAGTTTTATCTCACACTGCGCATATTCCCAGTCTCACTCTGCGCATTCTGTGATTTTCCCTTTGTTATCGTTTAATTCATTTTTCATCCAGAACAACAACAAACCACGCAAAGTCTATATATTTTTCTTTTATACACACACCTACGATGGTTCACCTTCTCATATCCTTAGAAAAAATAAAAACAACCGTCCAAGCAACTGAAACACCAACCGATCGACAATCATGAGTCCGTTTCGCTAACAGATTCGTAACTGGTAAATTAACTGTGAGAGAGCACAGTAACCCTCCGATCATATTCAAGTTTATCTGCATCGTTGGATGAACTTTATTAATCTTGCCTGTAAATCAGGTTTCGGCATTTCGACATTCCTGTGGCCCAGTGTCTCGACACTTCATATCGCGATCTCTGAAACTCCGATACAGAGCTTTTCTGCGATAGCTCCTTCCTCTATATAACCAAGGCCATGACCAAGCGCTTATGAAAAAAGTGCTTTTCGTGAATTTGCCTTTCGTAAGTTTGGAGATGAGGCATCTCGACTCTCCAAGTCATGATCCCCAAAACCCCGAGATGGAGCTTATCAGAACTGACTCCTTCCCTTCTCATGACCACCGACGGTGACCATAGGCTGTGCCAAAAAGGCGCTTCGCGAGTTTATAAACTTCATATGATCGTCGATTGAAATCTCCATAGATCCGACGGTCCAGATCTTATCGTGATCTCACATCTCATGAGTTTGGAGGTTATGTTTCTTTCCTCTCCAAATTGCGATAGGCGAAGCTCCGAGATGGAGCTGGATCAACGGTTCATATCACACCTTGATCTGATGGCTGCGATTGAATCATGATTTCACATCTCATGAGTTCGGTGGTTATGTTTCTTGCCTCTCCATGTCGCGATAGGCGAATATTTGATATGGAGCTCAGATCAACGGTCCAAAACACATCGTGAATTGACGGCTGGGATTAAATCATGATTTCAACTGTTTTGTTTCTTACCTCTCCAAGTCGCGAGTCGCGAAACTCCGAAATGGAGTCGACGGTCCAGATCAACCTTGATCTGACGGCTGCGATTAAATCGCGATTTAAATTGTCATATTTCTTGCCTCTCCAAGACGTGAGTTGCGAAACTACGAAATGGAGTCGATTTTCCAGATTAATAGTCCCGATCAACACTTGATCTGACGATCATCGGGAACCTGCATCCAGAAAAATAATTTGCGAACATCCTCCTTGAATTTCAAAAATGTACACTCGCTCGAGGGTTTCCTGGACCTTTTCAAATACAACTTTTTCTGGAAATACAATTTGATCAACTTCTACCACATTACTTGTTCGATTAAGCCATTGAAAGTGAAACAAACTCTCATCTCCCCTAGCTACATGAACAAGTCCTTTCCAAGTATCTGGTACAACTCGTGTCCCCTCCAGAGACATCATTCTAGCCCTAAACTCCAACATGATCTCCTGAAAATTGAATCAGATGATGCATTACATCATATAGAATCTGTTATGACCAAACCCTACAAACCCTTCCTGCAGTGTCTTCTCATAATGCCCATCTATTTCATACTTTCTGTACTCATGCCATCTACACTGTTGTACTTTTCCGTCAATGAAAAGTATACAAGCATGCGTTGTCTGTTAAAGATTTGCCAACATTATCCCCCTTTGGCATTGATGGCAACTCAAGCTGGCAACTCAAGCACCCACATGCATTCAGACTCTGGACTCTCCTCCTGAACTCTTTTCTCCCCCTTTGACATCAATGTCAAAGAAGAAACATGCTCCCCCTGATCTGTTGCAAAACATACTCCCCCTGTCAACTATGAACTTCATGGAAATACACCAGATATTCAATAAGTACTCCCCCTGACCAGGTGAACAGATTAGACACAAGAAATTATAACCCCCAACTTTTGATGAAGATATCCAAAAGGGGTTGCTTCTAATGGTTTTGTAAATATATCTGCAATCTCTTCTGTAGAAGGTATATAATTCAGTTGAACAATTTTGTTTGTAACTTGTTCTTTGAGAAAATGGTACTTTATTGGAATATGCTTAGTCTTGGAATGAAGAACAAGATTCTTGGAGACACTAATGGAACTGGTGTTATCACAGTGAATTGGAATGGGATCAATGTAAGTTACCTTTAAATCTGCAAGAGTTTGTATCATCCATAAAATTTGTGTGCAATAAGTAGAAACAACAATGTATTATGCCTCTGTAGTGGATAGTGAAATGGATCCTTTCTTTTTACTAAGCCATGCAACTAATGAGTCACCCAGAAAAAATTCTCCTCCATTGGTGCTTTTTCTCTCATCAACACAGTTTTCCCAATCTGCATCTGAATAAGCAATTAACTGGAAATTCTGATTTCTAGGATACCACAGACGATAAGTCATTGTTCCCTTCAAGTATTTGAATATCTTTTTGACAGCTACCAAATGACTTTGTTTACGAGCAGACCGACAACGACCTACCATTCCAACAACTTGCATTATATTAGGACGGGATGCTGTGATGTACATAAGACTGCCTATCATAGAGCGATATGTCCTTTGATCAACATCATGTGAGACATCATCTTTAATCAGCTTGCAACCAACCACCATAGGTGTGATAACTGGAGAGGAATCTTCCATCTGAAATTTCTTCAACATCTCTTTCAAATATTTTTATTGAGAAATAAATATTCTCGCAGAACTTTGTTTTACTTGTAAGCCAAGAAAATATGTCAGTTCTCCTGTCATGGACATTTCAAATTCTGTTTGCATAGAGTTATCCAACCACTGGACAGATGATTTATTAGTACAACCAAAAATAATATCATCTACATAAACCAAAACAACTAGTAAATTATCACCTTCAGACTTAATGTAAAGGTTATTGTCAACAATACCTTTCTTGAACCCTTTTTCTTGTAAAAATTTGTCCAGTCTATAATACTAGGCTCGTGGTGCTTGTTTTAGTCCATATAAGGCCTTCTTCAGCTTACAAACATAATTAGGATTATCTTTCAATGAGAATCCTTCAGGTTGCTCCATATATACTTCTTCCTCTAGATCTCCATTAATAAATGCTAACTTAACATCCATCTGATAAACTTTAAAGTTTTTATGACATGTATAGGCAAGAAACATTCTGATGGCTTCCAATCTTGCCACTAGTGCAAAGGTTTCATCAAAGTCTTGACCTTCAACTTGTGCATATCCTTTACAGACCAATCTGGCTTTATTTCTAACAACTTGTCCTTTTTCATTCATTTTATTCTTGAACACCCATTTGGAACCTATTATATTT
>ML822318.1:90899-109544 GCA_009831015.1 Picea engelmannii
CAATTGTATTCAAATGAAATCATACTCAATGAGTATAGACCCAACGAATCTCGTTATCGATCATCACTCAGTCAACAGACAGGAGCGTGATAGAATCAACATAATTCATAATATAAACTGGGTGAATAATCAAAACGAATATGACTGAGTTTAATTATAGAAACAAATCGTGAGACTGGATACAGTTAATTTCATTCCTCAAATCGAATTCAAACAATATATTTGTTGCAATCTGATAACATGGTCAAACAAAACAGTCCGAATCGATTTGGTTGGGTATAACAGCTACGATTCGTATCTATTCACAATTCGGTCATGCAATAATAGAATGGTATTCGAATTGGTCAGAAAATATAGAATATACAATCACAACAGTTAACCATAATTGCCAACCAATTCAAAATGAGATATTGACTGTGTTCAAAATTGGAATACCAAAAACAACCTGTGTTTAGAAAATATTAACAACTTCGATTATCAACAGAGTATTCGATTGAAGCCAAATTAAAATAAATCAAATCTATCTCGAGATCACTCGAATCAAAACCAAATCCAATCAAAACTTAAACCATAATGAAAATTGATTTATCAAAACAAAATTATATACAATAGTGCATGCTTGTGTGACAGAGAAAATCCACGATGTAAACAGAGTTTATGATTATGTCATACAAATAGGTGAAAGTCATACCAGTGAGGCTGTTCGAGCTACGCCAACTTTGAATTGACGACTGCTGTAGCCGACTCCACGTTCTTAAACAAAATCGAACCTGTTGTTCGATGTTTCTTATCAGTGGATGGCATCTTCGCCTTTTGACTGGTGAGCCTTGCAACTTGATCCTCCAGCGCATGAATTCTGGACTATAGCATTGGCACATCAAGGTAATACCTTTCTAACCATGAGCCACACTGATCACATGGTGGAGCAGCTGGTTCGACTAGAGCAGGAAGGGGTTTCGATGAGTCACCAGGGGTTTCACAAGGCATTTTGATGCCTGGATAATTAGGGTCACTTTGCAAGCAAGGTGGTAGGTTCTTCACGAAATCATATGCAGGTTTATCACACAGACCTTCAGAATAGGGATACTCACTTGCCAGGTAACGTTCAACCTCTGAATCAGAATCTTCTCTCACCAAAATAGGGTCAGGGTTGACAGGTGCTTTTGGTTTGTTTCTTGACATGCGAGAGATTAACCGGGCATTTTTCTTGCCTTTATAATTGGCAATGGGTTTGGCTTTAGGCCTTTTGGCCACGGGTTTAGCAGTTTCCACGTGTTGGGTCACAGAATTGGGTAGGTCAATAGGAGAATCAGGTAGGGGTGTAGGTAGCAGAGCACTGTAAGGCACAGGGGGTACCGACTTGCTCTCGCTCACCACATGTTTGTCAACCTATGGTGGGCTAGAGTCCTCAAAATTATTGCAAATCATAAAATCATTCCAACAGTCTCAGTGCAACCCTAAATGGCATACAACAATCATCTTTATCAACCCAAAGTGAAACAGGCTGCTGTCGGCCTGGTTTCGTTTGTACCTTTTATACATTTTAAACAGACTCCTATGCAAGTAGTAAGGCATATTAAGCTCATAGCCCATGAAAACCATAAGTAGCCGAAGGTGGTACAAGAAAACGAAACCATACCGGCCCTCGCAGGTAATGAAATACTTGGTTACCATCAACAAATCGTGCCATCGTTGCTTTAACATATTTGCGGGCAAACCTTTTTCACAAGAGCTCACTCTTCATGACTGGAAGAGAAATGTCCACGAGACATCTTCCACTTTACAATTTTTTGACCACCTCTTTCCGACAGCAGGCAGACCGGTAGCTAGACTGAGAAATTGCTCATCAATTTCCAATTACACATCCCCAACCTTGGCTCGGCAGCCATCAAAGGTTAATGCAAATTGCCGAGCCACGCTAGGGTTATAGCCATCAAACTTTCGTATGAACGGGAGCCATCCGAATTCCTCAAGGTCACTGTAAGCACCATCGAACATCAACAATGCCTGGCTACCATTGGGTTCAGCCCTTACGACTGGAGCCATGGTGCGGGCGCATGGTAGGGTTTGGGTTGAACATACAATACACATGAGCAAAAATCGTTATGGCTAACAGCTGCAAGCGCTCAAAGGGGAATGAATTAATGTATGCGTGCGAAGGTGGTGGGATTATCACCGCCATGCAGCATATTAATGGCACAGTACAATGCTGTTCAATAACTCATCATATCGTTTAAACCATACTAATCGGCCAACCCGAAAATTTGAGCGGTGGATAATCATATCAACGTTCCATTAATCAATGTAGAATGAAAACCATAAATCAATGCTCCATAGTATAATTCAAACCAAAGTAAAATCCAAATGTTTCACCAACGCGCCATGTATATAATCAAACATTGCCATTCAATATGAAATCAAACTCATGCGCTTGTTACATAATCCAATGTTTTGATCAAAAGTTTTTAAAACATGGTGACAATAGATAAAATCGATAAGCCAAGATCTTAAAATAATAAGGATCACATTATATAAAAACCTTTAATCCACCATGACCCCTATATAATCAAGTATAACTCATAAATTTGCATGCTCAATGCCTTATCAATTAAATCAAAATCAAGTTGCACAATCAGAGCAATAATAGGCAAATGGACATAGTTCGAAAAATAAACCAAAGGTAAGTACCAATCAGCATATCAATGAGCAGATCATGACAATTCAAATAACAATGGAGGAGTTTTCACGCTTTCATTCGTGAAAAATAAATTGAAACCAATTTGCAAATGTCGCTTGAAATGAAAACATCGTCTCTTTGCAAGATGCGACAGAAATTTGAAGTTCAGAAGTCATAGGTGTAGGCAGCTTTCGGGGCAATAGAAAAAATTGTATTGGCTGCCAACAATGGAGACACACTGGGAGAAGCAGTTATCTCTGTCAATAGAAATGAATTCAGATTAGGACAGCAGAGAAAAATTCAACTCAAAAACAACAACCAGAAAATCGTACAAACATCATCATTTACTATCTTTTCCAGCGATGTTTTAAAAGATGCAAACTAATAACAGTCTTAAGATCAGCAAGTCACAATTTTTATGATAAAATCTCAATACTGTTGGCATGGACACTACTACCAGCAGACGTCTATAGCCTCGACAGGGTTGCCATTTAACCCACTCGGACGTCTGTATCCTGTCAAGAAGTTCTAGATCAGAATAAAGGATTTTTTAAGAGGTTTCTTATAATTTTTATAGATTTTTATTTACCCGACATTCCTTCGCTGCCAACGGGCCTGTTGAGTACCCCGACGAAGTTGTCTTGGCGCCATGCTTGCATTTACCCGCTGCCAGCGAACCTGTTCAGTATCCCGACGGGTTTACAAACACTTCCCACAACTCTAATTTTATTTTTTGTTTTTCTTTTGTGTATAGCTAAGCGGGGTGACGCTCTAAAAATCTTAATTATTTTATCATCTTTTTTAGACCTCATCAGAATTTCTTGATGCTGTCCTTTATTCAGCTCCAGAAATGTTTTATTTATAAAACAACTTACTATGACAGGGAGACATCCTTTTGAGTCATTCCTTTATGGAAAAGGGACATCGTAAAAAGATTAAAGATGATCATGACAAACTTTGCTTAGAGATTGAAATTAGAAGACTTCTTTCAAACAACAAAATTTTCAAACATGAATATCATTTTTTAGAAATATATCACTGACGTTCGTACAACCTTTCAGGAGTTATTTCAACGAAGAAAATTTTCTATGGTCTTAGTCTGAATGGCTCAGTGCACAAGCATGCAAATGTTTCAAAAACATAAAAAACTGATCAATCCAAATCAAAACCAAAAATGAAAACAAAGGCAAAATAAAAACAAAAGGAAATATTTACACAATATACAAGGGTAGTAATCAAGCGAAGTATCTTTTCAGGGCTTGGCCATTCACCGGATAGGTGTCAAGCTGCGCTTCAAGATTCTTCAATCGAAAGGAACTAGGACCCAACTTTTCAGCAATCAAAAATGACCCAAGCCACAAATTTTGAAACTTGGTGTGTTCACCCTTCCCTTCGTGTGGTTTGTCCCACTTTAAGACGAGATTACCTACTTCAAAATTCCTATCCGAAGCAGAATTAGAATCGAACTAGCTTTTAATCAGTTTTTGATGTTGGTCTAACTTACGCTTGGCTTGAGTTCTTACTTCTTCTAACTTCATCAAAGCGTTAATACGACTTTCTAAAGGGGGACAATCTTCTTCTTGGACTTTTTGTGAAAATTGGAGCGAAGGAAGAAGAATGTGAGGTGGCAGAATGACTTCTCTGCCATAAACAAGAAAAAAGGGGGAGTTACCTATAGCGTCTTTGGGTGTTACCCTATCAGCCCACAGTGCATTCAGCAGTGCATTGTGCCAGTTCTTGTGATTTTCAGCCACGGTTCTCTTGATAATTTTGATCAAGTTCTTGTTGGTTGATTCTGCTAAGCCGTTGCCCTGGGGGTAGTAACTAGCAGAATACTTCAGCTTTATTCCCTTCTCTAAAGCGAACTCACTCATCTCTAGAGAAGAGAAGTATGAAGCATTATCAAAGACTAGACAATCAGGGATACCAAAACGAGTGATGATATTCGAGTTTAGAAAAGCGATCACCTGACTTGTGTTAACAGTTCTTAACGCGACGACTTCAGACCATCGAGTAAAGTAATCAGTGGCTGTCACAATATACTTGTGTTGTTGTGAGGATGGAGGGTTAATAGGACCAATGATATCAAGGCCCCATTGCTGGAAAGGAGAATCGACTGAAACAGGTTGCGAGGGGAAGGCTGGTCTTTGAAAACGCCCTGATGCTTTATGACAAATGATACATTTACGGCACAAGGCATGGGTGTCTCTAAAAAGAGTCGGCCAGTAATAACCGGCTCTTAAAACCTTATGAGTAGTGGTGTCGCCACCGAAGTGACCACCAGCTTCTCCTGCATGTAACTCAAGCAAGATTTTCTCTGCTTCGTCCTTTTCCAGACAACGCATCAGTATGCCATCAAAATTATGACGAAACAATATACCGTTAACTAGATGAAAGGAGGCAGAATTTAGTCTCAACGCTCTTCTTTTGGCAGGGTCAAGGTGGTGGGGTGATGATCCATGTTCAAGACAAAATCGAATATCATCATACCAAGGACTTACAAGGTTTTGTGCACAACAAATCAAGCTCTGATCGCGTTGTTCTAGGTCTGACGTATCACTATCTGCTTGCTGTTCGGTTTCTGAATCAACTACCAGCTTACACAACCCTTGGCCTCTCATGATCTGTGCTGGGGTGATTTCTAAGTCATACTCCTGCAAGGAGGTGACCCAGTTGGCTCTTTTCTCTCCTAACTCCTTTTGCACTAACAAATTCCTAACGACAGGGTAGGGGACAATGACCTTTGTCCTTGACTTCAAAAGATAGGACCGGAAATGCTTAACTACTTTGAAAACAACGTAGGCTTGCCGATCAACCGCTGGGTAGTTAGTTTCAGCACCTTTGAAAGCGGAGCTCATAAAGGCGATGGGTACTTCGTTGTTCTCAGAATTCTTCTGAGTTAGGACTGCGACATAAGAACGATCAGAGGAAAAAGTATAGAGTGTAAAGTCTTGAGAGAAATCAGGGCTCATGAGAGACAGAGAATCTATTATGGCCTTCTTTATAGCATTGAAAGCTTGGTTTTCTGTAGGTCCCTAGTGATATTGGGTATCTTTCTTAATCAGGTTCTGGAGAGGCCTGACCATTTCGGAGAAACTGGGGACAAATCTTCTCACGAAATTAATCTGGTCTAAGAAAGACTGCATGGATTTTTTGGAGGTAGGTGGGGGAAGTTTAGCGATGACTTGGGTCCTCTCGGGGTCAATAATCATTCTATCACTAGATACAATGAATCCTAGTAATTTACCCTGTTCTACTGCAAAGATGGACTTCTTGGGGTTGAAGGAGATGCCGTATTTACGACATCGTAGTAGAACGACTCGTAAGTGAGCTAGATGATCGTCTTTGTTTTTAGAATAAACGGTCACATCATCTAAGTAGACTACTACGGAGTGATTGATTAAGCCTCTAAAAGCAATGTCCATTTCTCTCTGAAAGGTAGCACCAGCATTAATCAATCCAAAGGGCATTTTGCGATAAGCATAAGTGCCCCACGGGGTACGTAAGGTAGTTTTTAATTGGTCTGATGGAGACATCAAGACTTGGTTGTATCCAGAGAAACCATCCAGTAAGGATAGCCTCTCGGAACCAGATACTTGTTGAAGGATCTGTTCCATGGGAGGGACAGGATAATTATCTTTGTCAGACGCTTGGTTGAGGTTCCGAAAATCGACACAAAGTCGAATTTCTCCGTTTTTCTTCCGCACTGGGACGAGGTTGGATACCCATTGAGTGTGTCTAACAGGAAAAATTATTTTAGCACTTAGGAGTTTATTCAATTCTTTTTGTACGGTCGGTTCTAGCTTAGGATGCATTTTCCTCAGTTTCTGTTGGAAGGGTAAGGTTTGGGGCTTCATCGGGATGACATGCTGTATAATGTTGGGATCGAACATTTTAAGATCATCGTAAGTCCAAGAAAAGACATCCTTGAATTCTTTAAATAATTTAACAAAACTAGCTTTTTCTTGTTTAGAACATCCCAAGCCTAAGTTGACACACTGAGGATTTTCACTAGTCCCTAAATTGACTTTTTCATAAGACAATGAGGAACTGTTGGTTTTGCAATTGACCGTCTTTTTAAACTTATCTTCAAAATCATAAAACTTTTCTAGTCTAACAACAAATTTGGGTATGAAGTTTACCATGTCCGATAGAGCTTTAGTAGATTTCGGATTAGGTATTACCGTAAAGTCATGCAAATTGTCGTTGTGCGTTTGTTCATCTATCACAGCGCCTTGGAAGGTTTCTTCCATGTGCAGAAAGTTAATGATTTGCTGATCATCATCAAATACTCTCCAGTTTGTGATATTGTCAGGAACAGAAGGTCGAAACAATAGCTCCACGGAGAATGATTTTGGGGATAAGCCTTCTGCGGGAAGAAGTTTAGAGGCAACATTAGCTAGTAAATCTGCTTTGGCATTATTTAATCTAGGAATGGAATTTATATTAAAAGCTGAAAATTTGTTCATTAAACTCCATACCTCAGACTGGTAACATTTGAGATGCGGGGAAAGACAATGTATAGAATCTCTCACCTGCCTAACCACTATCTCAGAGTCGTCGAATACAGTCAGATTTTGAATGTGCATGTCCAAGGCTTTTCTGAGACCTTGCAATAAAGCCTCATATTCTGCGATATTATTAGTACATTCAAATTCTAATCTACAAGCCAACAATGTTTTGTTTCCTGCCGGATCGATAATGATGCAGCCTGCACCAGCTCTTTCTTTAGACTTGGAACCGTCAAAGTATAGAGACCAAATTTGATTTCCATCGAGCTCATGGGACTGTTGTATAGAAGGTGTTGGTTGCATACATGCTATGATCTCGGATTGCTGTTGTGGATTGTTGATAGGTGAAACTTCAGCCATGAAATTTCCGAAGAAGGTGTCCATCCCTTGGACTTTAGGTGAATCAACCAGAGGTGTATATGGTTCATTAGGGTCATTCAAGTCTGTTACCTTGAACTTGAGGTAACGCTCACGATTCACTCTGATCTTGTCGGGCTTACTATTTTCTGGAAGCCATAAGTGAGACCAGTCCGTTGCGAAGTAACCATGTAGCTGCTCCGACCAGTCCCTGCTAAAAAATAGACCATACACTTCTGGAATATCCACCACAATTATATCAATAACCTGATGAACCTTTGGGTTAGACGATAATCTAAT
This sequence comes from Picea engelmannii, assembly GCA_009831015.1. Lineage (NCBI taxonomy): Eukaryota > Viridiplantae > Streptophyta > Pinopsida > Pinales > Pinaceae > Picea > Picea engelmannii. Next base: position 98,745 of record ML822318.1, read on the forward strand.
CAATACATTTTTCAATTCGCCTATAACTTTAACATCTGTTCAATCAAGTTGTATGATTTTCAAAGAAGATGGTTCTACTTCAGCGTTAACCTTTTGGCAGACTGACCAAGGCATCACATTTGATGATGCTCCTGAGTCAACCATACAATTATGCACATTTCTGTTGTAGATTTCGAAAGTTAAAAGAAAAGGAGGTACATTCTTGCGAGTATTTAGAGTTGTAGCTTGTGATTTCTTCCTCGCGGTTTCTAATGCTACTTTATCTACATTATTTGCGTTATTTACATTATTTACATTACTTACATTATTTACAGGCGGTACAGGAAGGCTTCCTTTATCTTGAGAATCAGAATTATTTTTTGTGGAAGTCTTGTGTGGAGCTTTGCTTTGCACAACCTTATTGCTGTTTGAATTACCATTCTTGCCATTTTCTGAAATATTTTGCAACATCTTCTGTAACAAAAATGGAAATTTCAAAAACTCATAAATAGAAATGTTAGCCTGTAATTTTTTAAGATCTTCAACAACATCATAATATAGTTTAGGGCCATCATTACTTTGTTTAATTTCTACTGATTTAGATGGCTTTGGAGGTGAAGTTGTAGTGTTCTCAACAAGAGGTTTGTTTGCTGTCTTAATCCTAGTGTTGTAAGGGTGAACAGTCTCAAAGTTAGCTTGGAAGATACTATCCGAGAAGTGTCCAAAGATGTTTGGAGAAGATTCTTCTTCTTGAGTTGTTTCCTGCTCAACTTCCTCTTGAGGGATTTCAGGAGGCATCAAGTCATCTTGGGCCCCTAGAATTGTCTGAAGAGTACATTGCAAACTTTCTAGGTTCAAGCCTTCAGGGTTTGGATTAGGCCGGTTGGTTGGAAAAGGCTTTTGGAAAGGAGGTTTGTAGGGTCCTTTACTCGAAGAGGCTTCCTCGGTCGACCTTTTTAAATCTATAACTTGATTAGATAATTTTTGTACAACTTTGGTTAAATTCTCCAAATCAGATTTTTCAGGTTGTGTTTTGTTTTGTGTATGTCTGGGAAGAATTTCAATCTTCTTTTTGGAAGAAGAAACAGTCTCAGTTTCATTGCTAGAAGAGTCCTTAAGACTAAGTATGTATTTTTCAATCTGAGTAGCCTCTTCAAAGGCTTCTAACAACATGGCCTTTTTATATCTTTTAACCCAAATAGCTATACTTTGATGTAGAGATTTAGTGTAGTAAGCTATTACAAGACTCTCAACAGGCATAGAATCTGCAGGGATTCGATTTTTAAGTGTTAGGAATCTTTGATTAAAATCTTTAACTTTTTCTTTTGGGTTCATTTTTAAGCTTGAAAGATCCATGACTAAGACTTCCGGAGGTTTGCCATCTCCGAATTTTTCCAAAAAACATGACTCAAATTTTTCCCAAGACACTATGGTGTGAGGATGTTGGGCAAAGTACCAAGTGGACGCATTACCCTCAAAGGTATAAGGGAACAACCTACAGACAACATCTTCATGTTCAACATTACGGAGTCTGATGGCTAACCTAAATTTTTTGATATGATCTTCGGCTATCTGTTTTGAATCGGGATCAAACTTAGGAAGCCATTTCTCTGGGTGCTTAGGTAAAGGGTGTTGGGCTCCAGGTACCGCTACAACATCCTGGTCCAACCAGGGTCTAGCAGGGTTATTCTGATTTTCCATTGGGGAATTGGGTGTGGAAGGTTGAGAAGGTGGATTGCCTTCGTCAGAAGAGGAATCTCCTCCAGAAGAGGAAGGAGATGAAGGAGGTGTTGAAGGAGGTATCCTAGATCCTCCTGCAGTAGGATTTGTGTTTGGATCTGTAGGATTCACAGTGAGGTCTATATCACCTAACTATTCTCTAATATCAGAGAAGTCTAAAGGTTGACCCCACGGGCGGTTTGGTCGCCTAAGACTAGCTAAGGCACTATGTGTTTTAATAAGAGATTGACGAACGATCTCTTGGAGATCACCACCTGTAGGATTAGGGGTTGCTGGCTCAACTGTGATCTGTGGATCTTCGGTCGAAGTAGTTGCTGTTTGAGGGGGGATATTATCTTGTGAACGACTTCTAGTCACTATGGGTGTGCGATTAGGTGGAGGAGGAGTCTTGCGACCGCCTCATGCCATTAATTAAGTTTAGGCCCTCCTTCTAGCGCCATTTGTTGACAAGCGAAACTGACTGTTCGTCAACTGGGAGAGTGGAACTGGTCCGGGGTTGTCTAAATAACCCAAGCCATTTGGAATGGACCACCCTGACGAGTTTAACGACTCCGTTGGCCGCCCTAAGGTATTCTAAGAAAACCAAAGAGAAAACTAATCTAAACTAACTAACCTATCTAAAACAAATAAAACAAACTAAAACTAATTAAAACTAACTAAAACAAACTAACTAAAACTAAATAAAAGAAACTAAACTAACTAACAATAAAAACAAACTAAACTAACTAATCTAATTAAAACAAACTACTAAATAAACTAAAACTAAATATAACTATTCTAACTATTATATACAATCTACTAATTACTATTATAATAACCCAAATCAACTATCTAATTACCAGCTGCAATATTACTTATTCACAAATGTACACCTATAAACAATCTACAGATTTAATTAAAACCTGCAAAACTCAAGTGTTTTCTGCCCTAAGACAGTCAAGAATCTTTTTGGTTTTTATATTTTATGAAAAAGGAATAACACTACTAAAATTAAACGATCTAATATATTTACTGAAACTAAACAATCTAATATAAATCTAATTAAGCTTATATCTGAATTAAACTACTTAATTAAAACAGTAAACAAAAGACTAACTGACTTGGAAATGCTCCAAGTCTTCCCTGTGTGTGATAACTTCTAAGCTGGTCGGAGGAGGGAAATTCACATCGGATTGATCCTAAAGCTTTTCGTAAACGATCAACTGTGCTGCTTCTTGAAGTGGTTTACAGGACAAACAAGACATAAAAAATCATAACAATTATAAGATGTATAAATCTTTCCAATAAGGGAAACCTGTTATGCAAAAACTTATATTTAATAATTCAATCAATGAAGAAGATAAACCTGTCATTCACTAACTGAACTAACAATTGTTATGTGTTTTATACAATTGGAAGAAACCATATATGGATTACAGTGATTAAAATTATATCATTTGCACATGATCTAGATAGCTAAAGTAGTCATAAATCATAAACAAAGTGATATACACAACATGAAACAAAATTTTGATATATTGAGAAGCTAAAGCTGTGACAAAACATCAATTCTGCTTCAGTCTGTATTAGAACTCCATATCCTTGTTCTCCCTTGAATGAGGATGATCATTATTACAAAAATCATAAGTTTATATAAGTTTCTCACAAGGCAAAACTTCCTTGTGGATAATATCAAAATGTTTTACATAATCTGGGAAAAATCCCACAATCAACTAAACTAAGCAACTAAAATGCAAGTGAAATCTTTGAAATATCCCCTAACTACTCATAAACTCAACTGCAGTTTCAAATTTACCTGCAATAGGACACAAATATCAAATTAGAAATATATTTCAGTAACAAAACACTAAAAAATTGATCCTACAGACTTAGCTACAGAATCATCTGATTCTGTAGCTAGTCTAAAATAGCATATAGAATCAGATAACAATCAAACCAAATCTTTTTAAAACAATCCAATTTAATTTGTTTTTAACAAACATTAAAATCGAATTACTAATGGTTCAAGAGAATTTATCATTCAAATCAAACCAAATCGAAAAGGATGCAATCGAAACAGGATAAGAATGCTCTGTTTTAAATTGCCATCAAATCGGGTCAAATAACAACCACACTGTTTCATATCCAAATGCAATTACAAGTAAATCGTATCGTATTCAAAATCGATATAGTTATAATTGAACACAACCATCATTGACTCGTTATAGTCGTAGCAATAGATTGATATCATTCAATCATGTGCAAAGATAGGTAACTGTTTCAATTGTATTCAAATGAAATCATACTCAATGAGTATAGACCCAACGAATCTCGTTATCGATCATCACTCAATCAACAGACAGGAGCGTGATATAATCAACATAATTCATAATATAAACTGGGTGAATAATCAAAACGAATATGACTGAGTTTAATTATAGAAACAAATCTTGAGACTGGATACAATTAATTTCATTCCTCAAATCGAATTCAAACAATATATTTGTTGCAATCTGATAACATGGTCAAACAAAACAGTCCGAATCGATTTGGTTGGGTATAACAACTATGATTCGTATCTATTCGCAATTCAGTCATGCAATAACAGAATGGTATTCGAATTGGTAAGAAAATATAGAATATACAATCACAACAGTTAACCATAATTGCCAACCAATTCGAAATGAGATATTGACTGTGTTCAAAATTGGAATACCAAAAACAGCCTGTGTTTAGAAAATATTAACAACTTCGATTATCAACAGAGTATTCGATTGAAGCCAAATTAAAACAAATCAAATCTATATCGATATCACTCGAATCAAAACCAAATCCAATCAAAACTTAAACAATAATGAAAATTGATTTATCAAAACAAAATTATATACAATAGTGCAATGTTGTGTGACAGAGCAAATCCACGGTGTAAACAGAGTTTATGATTATGACATATAAATAGGTGAAAGTCATACCAGTGAGGCTGTTTGAGCTACGCCAATTTTGAATTGATGACTGCTGTAGCCGACTCCACGTTCTTAAACAAAATCGAACCTGTTTTTCGCTGTTTCTTATCAGTGGATGGCATCTTCGCCTTTTGACTGGTGAGCCTTGCAACTTGATCCTCCAGCGCATGAATTCTGGACTGTAGCATTGGCACATCAAGGTAATACCTTTCTAACCATGAGCCACACTGATCACATGGTGGAGAAGCTGGTTCGACTAGAGCAGGAAGGGGTTTCGACGAGTCACCAGGGGTTTCACAAGGCATTTTGATGTCTGGATAATTAGGGTCACTTTGCAAGCAAGGTGGTAGGTTCTTCACGAAATCATATGCTGGTTTATCACACAGACCTTCAGAATAGGGATACTCACTTTCCAGGTAACGTTCAACCTCTGAATCAGAATCTTCGCTCACCAAAATAGGGTCAGGGTTGACAGGTGCTTTTGGTTTGTTTCTTGCCATGCGAGAGATTAACCGGGCGTTTTTCTTGCCTTTAGAATTGGCAATGGGTTTGGCTTTAGGCCTTTTGGCCACGGGTTTAGCAGTTTCCACACGTTGGGTCACAAAATTGGGTAGGTCAATAGGAGAATCGGGTAGGGTTGTAGGTAGCAGAGCACTGTAAGGCACAGGGGGTACCGACTTGCTCTCACTCACCACAGGTTTGTCAACCTGTGGTGGGCTAGAGTCCTCAAAATTATTGCGAATAATAAAATCATTCCAACAGTCTCGGTGCAACCCTAAATGGCATACAACAATCATCTTTATCAACCCAAAGTGAAACAGGCTGCTGTCGGCCTGGTTTTGTTTGTACCTTTTAGACATTTTAAATAGACTCCTATGCAAGTAGTAAGGCATATTAAGCTCATAGCCCATGAAAACCATAAGTAGCCGAAGGTGGTACAAGAAAATGAAACCATACCGGCCCTCGCAGTTGATGAACTGCTTGGTTACCATCAGCAAGTCGTGCCATCGTTGCTTTAGCATATTTGCGAGCAAACCTTTGTCACAGGAGCTCACTCTTCGTGATTGGAAGAGCGATGTCCATGGGACATCTTCCACTTTACAATTTTTTTACCACCTCTGTCCGACAGCAGGCAGACCGATAGCTAGACTGAGAAATTGCTCATCAATTTCCAATTTCACATCCCCAACCTTGGCTCGTCAGCCATCAAAGGTTAATGCAAATTGCTGAGCCACGCTAGGGTTATAGCCATCAAACTTTTGTATGAACGGGAGCCATCCGAATTCCTCAAGGTCACTGTAAGCACCATCGAACATCAACAATGCCTGGCTACCATTGGGTTCAGCCCTTATGACTGGAGCCATGGTGCAGGCGCATGGTAGGGTTTGGGTTGAACATACAATACACAGGAGGAAAAATCGTTATGACTAACAACTGCAAGCGCTCAAAGGGGAATGGATTAATGTATGCGTGCGAAGGTGGTGGGATTATCACCGCCATACATCATATTAATGGCACAGTACAATGCTGTTCAATCCCTCATCATATCGTTTAAACCATACTAATCGGCCAACCCGAAAATTTGAGAGGTGGATAATCATATCAACGTGCCATTAATCAATGTAGAACAAAAACCATAAATCAATGCGCCATAGTATAATTCAAACCAAAGTAAAATCCAAATGTTTCACCAACGCGCCATGTATATAATCAAACATTGCCATTCAATATGAAATCAAACTCATGCGCTTGTTACATAATCCAATGTTTTGATCAAAAGTTTTTAAAACATGGTGACAATAGATAAAATCGATAAGCCAAGATCTTAAAATAATAAGGATCACATTATATAAAAACCTTTAATCCACCATGACCCCTTTATAATCAATTATAACTCATAAATTTGCATGCTCAATGCCTTATCAATTAAATCAAAATCAAGTTGCGCAATCAGAGCAATAATAAGCAAATGGACATAGTTCGAAAAATAAACCAAAGGTAAGTACCAATCAACATATCAATGAGCAGATCATGACAATTCAAATAACAATGGAGGAGTTTTCACACTTTCATTCGTGAAAACTAAATTGAAACCAATTTGCAAATGTCGCTTGAAATGAAAACATCGTCTCTTTGCAAGATGCGACATAAATTTGAAGTTCAGAAGTCATAGGTGTAGGTAGCTTTCGGGGCAATAGAAAAAATTGTATTGGCTGCCAACAGATACACACGACGATGTCGAGAAGGGGACGCGAGGCTACAGGGTAACCTCCATCTAGAATGGTGCAGTGTGCCTAGCATGTTAGTTAATAGCTGGGAAGTTGGTACGTAATAACCAACCCACATAGGTCACGGGCTTTGTCGTCAACCTCGCGGGGAAGTGTGTAGAAGGCTTACAGATGAAATGGGCGAAGTACCTAGTCAATTAACTCGAACTATACTGTCATGAAGCGCAGGATTAGGGCTACGAATTTCACTTCAAATGGCTCCTGATTCTCATCGCGTTTTTTTCCTGGGAGATGCCGGAAGGTGCGACCTTCCTGGACATCGAGTCATTTGAGCCACTTGCCACAAAGTTCACTACCCTTTGGTATTTGAGTTATATGAAAAAACAATGGCAGTCGAATTTTTTTTTTCATACCTATTACCTTCAGTTGAAGAGAGCTATCGAAGTTGAGTCTCACATGACTCCGAACACCTTACAAAGATTCCGACCACTGATGAAGTTCAACGTAGATCGACATTTCATTTACGTTACAACATGAGATGATGAACATAAGGAGCAACTCCAGTCATACTATAAGCTCACAGAAGAGGATCTTGAGGAGATCACTAAGGACTGGCCGACATACCTCCTTATTCCAGCAGAACCTGCAGAGATGTCTGACCCTGACAGCCTAGAAATCGCGCATGATACACCTGGACCCAGCAAAATGAAGAAGACCAAAGAGGTCCAAGACCTACGCAGTGCCTCAGGGAAGACTGCTTCCATATCACCTGAGAGAGGAGGTGCTGATGACGTAGAAGAGATGAAGGACAAAGAAGCTGAACAAAAGAAAGGCGAAGTAACTTCGCCAAGAGATCAGACCGATCTCTTGAAGAAGAGGAAGATTTCTCCCTAGAAACCCTCTTCGCAGAAGAAATCCAGAGTTACCGTGACCAATATGAAGACTGTGCTTACTGCTGATGATTTTGATTTCATCATCGGAGCGCTAAACAAAGCCTCGCTAGAAATCACAGAGAAGCAAGAAGCTAAGCAGGAGGAAATCTATGATAGAATCGAGGTCAAGCTCCAAGGAGTACATCAGGCTCTTTAGTCCAGTCGTATAGTTTCCACTATGCCCCTACCATCACGAGAACTAGAGTTGGGGGATGAGCCGACCCAACTCCACCAAGTAGTTGATGCGGTCGAAGCTCATCTTCGTCACACACAAGAAGAAGCAGAATAAGCCACCTAGGACTTGAAGCAAGTGCAAGGCATACTCATAGAACAACATAGAGTTGTAGAGCAGGAGAAGGTTTCGCTTCAGGCAAAGTTTGAAGAAGAGAAAGTACAGATGTAACAAGAGAAAGAACAGTTGCTCGCAGAGCAACTCGAAGTAAAGGAAGCAGTCAACATAGCACTTCTCTCTGTGACAGGATTAGAGTAATAGACATAAGACCGGGTTGAGCATCAAGTAGAGAATCTCGTAGAATCCATCCAAAAACTACAACAAAGAATAGCATATTTAGAGCTCTGCACAGTGCCCAACACTCCGCAGGATGTAAGAGATCAAAGAGAAGTGAGTTCCCAGAGCGCAGTCGAGAGAATAAAGGCTCTTTCCATGGAATGAAAGAAAATCAGTGATCACAGTGCCCAGATGTATGAGTAACTCATGGATAATCTAGAACTAAAGGCATTGGAGTCGCAACTCTAGGAAGCGAAGTATCAAGCAGAGACAATACAGGCGCAGTTGAAGCCCCTACCAACTGTGGAAAGAATGAAGCGATCCCAATAGCAGCGCACTGCCCAGTAGAAGGTTCACACTATTCAGAGCAAAGTCATGGAAGTGACTCAAAGGCTCCAACCTGTACAAGATGAGGCTTACCAACTGTTCATGGAGATAGAAGGCCAAGGAGCAGAACTGGAGAAAGTTGTTACTACACTGAACAATGCCTAGAGGGACCCATGAACGAGGCAGTCATCCAAGAATTCGTAGAACAAGAGGTCATAGCACAACAACAAGTTGAAGCAGCTCGAGCCAAACTTGAGGCTTTTGAGTAAGAACTAGTCAGATCAGAGTGACTTGGGACGAGTCACAGGTGAGTGTTGGGGGCCTGTTGGCCCTTGACCAAGTTTTGGAGATCCTTGGTCAAGTTTGACCTATTTTGGGACTTTGACAACCTGTCGAAGATGGAGCACAAGACGAAGTGGAGATCACGGGATCTCGGCCCCTTTTTAGGGATTTTAGGGTTTTGGGATCATGTAATGGGTATGGGAATATCGACCCGTGGGTTTACCCATTCTTAGGCCTATTTTGTAATATATATAGAAGACTAGGTGATGTAATGAGAAGAAGTTGTAAGGAATGAATAAGTGCTAGGGTTGTATCTGTGTGATCAAGAGCTTTCGACGCTTTGTGCATATTGTGTGAGACTTGCAGAGCTAAGTGCAAGTCATTGTAAGAGACTATAGAAGGTTGCTTGCTTATATCTACTCAGGGAAGGAGGGTCTAGCGAGCTGCGCAGATCTCCTGTCCTCTGTGGAATAGGGTTTTGAGACTCTATGCATGTAACCTATTGAAGAAGCTAATAAAGAAGACAAATAGTCGGTGGACATAGCCCCAGGGTGGGGGTGAACCACGTATATGCTGCGTTTCTCTGCTTTGTGCAATGTGTTGATGAGATTATATGTTAATATGCTTAGTTCTTTAATATAGATAGATAGATCTGTTGATGATTTGTGCTTAATGATGTATATGGATGGATGTTAGATCTGACTTACATACATGTGCTTAGTGATATAATCTGTTAGGATCTGATCTGTTCATCATGCTAAGTGATGTTAGATGCTAGATCTGGTTGAGTACTGCGATGCTCTGTAATTAGGTCTTATATGTGCTGTAACTAAGAACTGGATATTGATGAATGTTAGAATCATAGATCTGTGTCCCAGCTAAGGTTGTAGACACTGGAGTCCTGCAACCACCCTTGCCTCTACCTTGGGTGAGACTTCATTTGCTTCGCAGGTGTTGCCGAAAGAGCCGGTAGTTAGGGTTTTGTTGGTGCACTCTTGAGCATTGAACCTTGGGTCTGCCCTTGTGCCAACAAAGACATATTAAACAAGAAATTAGTTTAAAGACTATCAAAATAAATTATAGTAACACTGTAGTGATGTAATTTTTTTTAAAAGTTAAAATGTAATAAATAATAAGAAAACAAAAGTTTGTACCTATTAAAACTAACGAATACAAATAAAATGAAAGAAACTTATATACACAATTTTACAAAAGTAATAAATCCATTAGTTTGTTTTACTTTATTTTCTTTTTAAATTTTTAATTGTTGAATTAAGAAAAAGATGAAGAAAATTGAGATTTAAAAGAAAATAAATAAAGAAACAATTTGAGAGCTTAAAAGACTTTGATATTTATTTAAAAATGTTCTCCATACAATTCTTGAATTTTTGGAATTTACAAGTCTTTGCTTGGGCTAGGTATTTAGCCTTTAGCCATTCTAGAACAAAGTTACAATAGAACGACCAAGAACGAAAAAAGAAGAAAGCTGAGCCAAAATGGAATGGAGCAATGGTGGTGATAACACAAGGTGAGAACCTGCATATCAGAAAGTGATTAACGCTGAATAAAATTAGGCCTAAATATAACAAACTGACAACAAATTGGCCCAAAAAGAACTACGCATATTCATGTGCAAACTTTAGATTAATACACAATTATATTTTACTGACAAAATTAGAATCGATTGCCATCAATGATTTCCTTCGTGGAGAATTGGAATTTGTAGTTTGTACAGTTTCCACGGGTAAGTAGTATTACAACATGACTTTTCCATCATCAATTTCAAGGGGATATGATCATTCATAATCTGGCTTATGTAACACGTGATATAGAACTAAAAGGCCTATGTTTAAATTTGTTGT
>ML822319.1:63062-73609 GCA_009831015.1 Picea engelmannii
TAAAATCAAGTAGACTTTTCTGTTTGTAGGGTGCACATATTAGCTCAGGATAGGGCCTTGGAATAGGTTGGAGAGTAAATTCTCCAAGGCCACCCAAACTAAACATTGGAGTCTGTCATTTAGGGAGTGTAGAAGTCTAGTTACGGGAAGTTATTCAGGACCCCCCTCTAAGACAGGGGCTAAACACGAGGTCGCGTACGGAAAGGCAGCGGAGATAACCCCTCCAAAGCTGGACTGAACGTGGTGGAGAACACATATAGAGGATCTGTTAAGGGATTCCGTCGTTAGCATTTTCCATGGAGTTTTGTGGGTCTCAAATCCGTTCGAGGTCCTCAGTCGTCTTCCGGAACACTTGCTCTCGATACCCTTGACAGGTTTCGGGCTCGATACCCTGCTCATTGTGGTCTTCGGACTGTCGACTGTACCCGCCTGATAGTTGTTCACGTGCTGGCAAACTAGTTGCCTATCTTTTCTAGGGACTTACACAGGTGACTGCGGGGGTATACCGCGGTACCTAGGGTAGACTTCGGACAAACGCTTTGTAGAGTAGACCCGGAGGGTGTTTCCGTATTCGATTTGCACTTGCACCGGTAAGGTACTCTAGTGTTGGTTGTGGTAACTGCTCTCCCTACTAAAATAGTGCTTGCTTGATTTATCTGCTAGGGGTTTTCTTTTAGTGCGTGTTACTGTTTGTTCGTGTAGACTACCTTAGCGTGTCATAAATATTCTCACAAAGTGGAGGATTTAGAGCTCCGCTGGTCACGAAGGCTTCTGGGCCTACCGCCGGTTATCTTGGAGCCACCTCCGCCACCACTGAGGCGGAAGTTAGACCATCTTGGGTCTTTCGAAGCAACCGGGGCTTTTGATACCGAACAACCCCCCGAGGAACTGACTGCCAATATTGGATTGGTTGAAACCTCAGACGTTGATTTTGGGCTGGACGTTATTATTTCCATCAAATCTTACGAACGCCTATTATCGCCTAACCCAGTTATGGAACAAATCATTTCAGCTGGGACTTCCTCCATTCCTATCACTATTGTCACCACAGGAGAAGCCTCTCCTAACTTACCGTTGGTGGTCAGGAGCACCATGGCCCCGGCCGCAACTTTGTCGCAAAGTGGACTGACCCCATCTATCGTGGTGGCCACAAATCCCTGTACATCTAGTACGACAGGCGCTCCATTTTCATACGGGATGCCTAGTTCAGGAACGAGTCCTGCACTCACAACCTCCACTTTACGGACTTTGGGTCTGGGGGAAGGGAGCTCTAACTCTCCTCTGCAAGGTCAACTTGGGGGCATTCCTGTCCCTTTCAATGCTTTTCGTAACGCTGGAGGTCATATTCCTCCTTCGTCCCCGTCACTCGGTGGTTCGCATCCGCAGACCGCCAGGCAGCCCACACACACAAGTTCACTTGGAGCCAGGAGTCAAGGACAACCTGCGCAAACTTTGCCAGTAGGTTCATCACCATTCTCTTGGAATGGGGCGGTTGGTAATAACACTCTCACACCGAGTGCTTTCCCATCTGGGGGCACTCCTATTTTTGGACAGTCAAATCCGGCACAGGGTACTATTCCTGCGCTGGGGGCACATATCTCAGGACCTTGGAACTTAGGACAAGGATCTAACCTCGCCACGGGAATGCCGTTCTGGGGTAATGCTTTCCATAATCAATGGAACCCTGGACAAGCTACTATGCCTCTCCCCACAGGACTGGCATGGAATAATCCTTCCCAAAGTCCACAAAACACGATGAATGCCCAAAATCCTATGTCCTTCATGGGGAATCAACCAATGATGTCCTCGGAAATGCAAAAACCTTTCGCTGGTCAAGGCCAAGGTTTCTACCCAAACCCTGGCCAGCAACCAAACTTTTCTTGGCAACCTGGTGCCAGTCAAATCCCAGGACCCTTTTATCCCGGCTATCAGCAACAGCCTAAACTACCTTTCTTGGCAACATTACACTTGTTGTATTTAACACAGTTGTTGAATGATCCCATCTGTCATGATCCGCGTTGGCCTCTTATGCCGACGAAGTTGCCTTCGGACATCCCAAAGTTTGAAGCCAAGCCCAACGAATACCTGGGTGATCACGTGACCACTTTCCACTTATGGTGTTCATCTAACTCACTGAAAGATGACTCCGTTCAGTTGCGATTGTTTCAACGCACTCTTATTGGGAGTGCCGCGAAATGGTACATAGAGCTTGACCACTCACAATATTCCTTTTTCGGCGAACTGGCTATGGCTTTCCTTAACCATTTCCAGTTACCTGTGAGATACGACGCTGGCACGGAGTTGCTAGCCAATTTTGAGCAGACGTCAGTGGACCATATCTCGGATCATATTCGAGAGTGGCGACGCCGAAAGAGTCTTATCAAAGTACCCATCCCGCCAGCATTCCTGCTGGAGTGGTTCCTTAAGTCTTTAGTTCCGCAGTTATCCAAATACGTCGCAACTTAAGGGGTTTTCTCTGAGGAAGAAACCATCATGAGAGCTCAACAGTTTGAGCTTATTTACTCTCAGTCTGGTCTATTGTACAACATCCTGCCAGATGCACCATGATCGATCCTCGACAAAACCAAACAGAGAGACAGACCACATGCCGACGGTATAGTTGGTTCGACACAAACTAAGCCCGCTGAGCAATTTACCAAACAATTGCAGCAGTTATCAATACAACACTCAGCGGCCAGCCAGACTATTGCCTTGGCTGCTCCTCCTACTCAAACGTCGGAAGTACACTCCATACAGACGACTAACCCAAAGGCCAACCAGCAACCTGAGGGAAAGAAAAAAGAACGTAGGAAGAGTAAGGGGGATAAAAAACCAAATGATAAAGTTGGCAAGGGCACTACCAAAAAGAGGAAGGAGAGGTATCTATGCAACCTTTGTGCGGATGACCACCCAACCCATTTATGCCCTCGACTTGTAGAGGCCCAAAAGTTTGTCACACAACAACAGCAAGCTGTGTTGACCAATCCCTTTCAGCATGGGCAAAATCTAACTCAAGCCTCTGCGAGTATGAAGAAGGGCAGCCACGAAAACTGTCCTCAAAACGCTTCATCTTCCGCGAACGTATACATGATGAAAAGTGACTCTTTTATAGCAACTAGAGCTCACGATTATAGCAAGCCAAGCACCTCTGATAAGGGCAAAGAAGCCAAGATCCCATCTCTTCCTCTTCAGATTGAGAAGACGTTGGGTGTAACAATGACTCGCATCCCCAAAGGTGCATTTAAACGCGCTTCTCATAATCCAAACGCAAGGGCCGCCCAGAACTACTCTGTGGTGGAAGATCTGTCACAAACCCCTTGTGCTATGTCCGCTTTGGAAGTCCTCCAAAGTTGCCCTGCTCAGAGAAAAGCCTTGTTGACTGCTTTAGGCTCTACTGAGACTTGTAACTCGGGAACGATCATGTTAGATACGACTGACTTGAAACCTCGTTTGCCTTACCACGTCACATTTCAAATAGTCGTGGCTCACCCCACGAAAACCTTTACACGAAACATCTTCCACACGGTGGTGGACGAGGGCGCTTCAATGTGCGTTATGTCGTTAGCCTGTTGGAAAGACATTGGTCAACCTGAGTTGTCTCCATCACCTACTCTTCTCACTGCGTTCGATGGTCGTTCTTTTCGACCGCACGACATCATCCCTTCTTTTCCTATGCAGTTGGGGGGGAAAACTGTGTGCGTCGAAGTAGAGGTAGTCGATGCCCCCATCGATTACAATCTCTTGTTGGGTTGTAGTTGGACTTATGCAATGCAGACGGTGGTTGCTACAATCTTCCGAGTCCTATTGTTTCGACATGAAGGTCGGATAGTAACTATTGATCAGCTATCCTTCTCTCGACCTGACCCAGCCTTGGGGGCATCCACGGTTCCCATGGTAGATAATCCTCAAGATGGTGTCGTCAACATAGGAGTTGGTTTGTGCCCATCTTTGATGGGTACCTTCGATTACCCACCTCCTCAGGATGATGTCAAGTTTATATCGACTCACCACAAGGCTGAGATCTTCCATGTTTCGTCGTTCCGCACAACTTACTTTCAGGATCCGTGGATTCTTCCTTCCCCATCGGATACAATGGATGCGACAGGGCATGCAGGCATGTCTACACCCTTGTCGGCCGCTGAAGTAGCGTACTCTTTGGTTCAACAAACTTCAGCTACTCCTGATCCGATGCCAGAACCAGAGTTGGATCCACTCCTTGAGCCTATCTGGGCTCAGAATTTTCTTGTTGACACCGATTCGTTAGACTTAGTCTTGCCTTCCGATGAAGCTATAATCGAAGAAATGACTGGTCCGGACAAACCCTGGAAAGATCTTCATCATAGATCATACTTCCTTCCGGAGTTACACCGAATTGAGGCAGGAGAATTCACCATCACCATGACGGGAGATCAGCCTTGTCCCATTAACCTCTTGGCTAAACAGGATATTTACGCTGAGGGAAATATGGCGACTATCGCTGAAACAATACCTATCAACATCTCCCGAACCCTCGGTGTCATGGAGAATGTCTTTGTCGGAGCAGATTGCTCCCCCGAAGAGATTCAGATTTACACAGATCTTTTCAAAGAATTCTGCGACGTCTTTGCTTGGTCGTACGAGGAAATGCCAGGCATCGATCC
The DNA here is from genome assembly GCA_009831015.1 of Picea engelmannii. Lineage (NCBI taxonomy): Eukaryota > Viridiplantae > Streptophyta > Pinopsida > Pinales > Pinaceae > Picea > Picea engelmannii. The sequence continues at coordinate 67,703 of ML822319.1, forward strand.
GAAAATTGTTGAACATGAGATCATTACATATCCGGATGCAAAGCCTGTTCGACAGAAACTCCGTCCAGTTAATCCAAGGAAGGCAGCAGCTATCAAAGCTGAAGTTGAGAAATTACTTACGGTCGGGTTCATATACCCTATCCACTTGACTGAATGGGTGTCAAATCCTGTTCCAGTTGATAAAAAACAAAGCACGATCCGTGTCTGTACCGATTTCCGTGATTTGAATAAGGCATGTCCGAAAGATAATTATCCAACCCCATTCATCGATCAGATTATTGATGAGTGCGCTGGTTGTGAAGCCTTTTCATTCATGGATGGTTTCTCAGGTTATAACCAAATCCAAATCAAACCCGAGGACCAACATAAAATGGCATTCATCTGTCCGTGGGGTACATTCGCCTATCGAAAAATGCCTTTTGGTCTCAAGAACGCTGGAGCCACTTTCCAGCAGGCCATGTATTTTGCGTTTCATGACCTCAAACACATAGTCGAGGATTATCTAGATGACTTAGCATCCCGCTCTCGCAAGCGAAAAGATCATCCAACGCACCTCCGACTAATCTTCGAGCGCTGTCGCTACTTCAGGATTCTCTTGAATCCCAACAAGTGCAACTTTTGCGTCACATCAGGACGTTTGTTAGGTTTCATCGTATCAACAACGGGGATCATGGTTGATCCTCTTAAGGTAGAGGCAATAGTCCAGTTGCCCCCCCCACGCACAATTTTACAACTTCAAAGTCTTCAAGGTAAGGCGAACTTCTTACGACGCTTCATCGCCAACTATGCCGAAATAACCAAGGGCTTCATGCGTTTACTGAAGAAAGATGTTCCTTTTCTCTGGGATGAAGTGGCCCAGTGCTCTTTAGATGCATTAAAACACGCCCTTACAACAACGCCTCTGCTACGGCCACCGAATTATAACAAGGAATTCCTATTATATCTGGCTGCTGCAGAGTCAACCATAGGCATGGTTTTAGTTCAGGAAGATGATTCGTTTTCTGAATACGTGATCTATTACCTGAGCTGAGGCCTCGTAGGGCCGAAACTTAACTATACCCATATCAAAAAGCTTGCGTTGGCAGCAGTCCATGTTGTTCAACGGTTCCGTCACTATGTTCTGTTTCGTAAGACCACGGTCATTGCTGTCGTGAATCCATTTCAGTACATGTTGACACGACGAGTCATTGGTAGAAAAATTAGTAGATGGATGGTCATCCTTCAAGAGTTTGACTTGGATTTTGTTTCAGCAAAGTCCAAAAAATCCCTGGTCTTCGCAGAACTTATTTCGGAACTTCTGGTCGAGTCAGGTGATGTTGTGCCTGAAGAATCGCCTATCCGGGGTGATATATTTTTGATTGACTCATCTGATCCCTGGTATGGAGATATACTGATCTATATCCAAACTTTAAAGTGTCCTAACTCTGCTTCTCATGATGAGCGTCGACGGATACGCCATCAGGCCAAGAACTATCTGATACTCAATGATACTTTGTATCGGCAAGGTGTAGATTGTATTTTGCGTCGATGCCTCACTCATGAGGAGGCCGTCATAGTGCTCAATGATTGTCATACAGGAGCTTGTGGCGGTCACTTATCTGGGTTGGCAACAACCCAAAAAATTTTACGAGAAGGTTACTTCTGGCCTACGCTTATTAAAGACTGTATTGAGTCGGTCAAGAAGTGCCATCCGTGCCAAATCTTCTCACAGAAGATGAGGCCACATCCAGCTCCCATGTTTCCTGTTATCATCGTCGGTCCCTTCACCAAGTGGGGGATTGATTACACTACTTGCAACCCACCGTCAGCCAGGGGGCACCGCTATATCATTGTGGCTGTTGACTACTTTACTAAGTGGGTCGAAGCTATGCCGACATTCAAAGACGATGGAGAGACTGCAGCTCTCTTCTTATTTAACCAGATTGTAGCACGGTTCGGAGTCCCGAGAGAGATTGTCACTGACCATGGCAGTCACTTTCAGAATCAAATGATGACCGAATTAACGTCAAAGCTTGGGTTACGCCAGGAACACTCATCATCCTATTATCCCCAAGCCAATGGGAAAGTGGAAGATGTTAACAAAACGCTTAAGACAATGCTACAACGAACCATCAACTCAGCAATGTCAAACTGGCATTTGATGTTATACTTGGCATTATGGGCTTATCGAACGTTCGTTAAGACTGCAACCGGTTTCTCACCTTTTCAACTCATTTACAGGCTGGAGGCAGTCTTGCCCATTGAATGTCAAATTCCTTCTCTAAAATTGGCAGTACAGTTACTGCCAGACACTTCTTCGCTAGAAGAACAGTTAGTCTACCTTGAATAGCTTGATGAACAGCGTCACAATGCGGCCCAAGCCAACGAGGCTCATCAGAATAGAGTTAAGTGTCAATATGATAGGTTCGTTCGTCCTCGGGTTTTCTTTGAGGGCGACCTCGTCCTGGTTTATGACCAAGATAAGGACCCCCTGGGGGCAGGAAAGTTCAAACCCATGTGGTTCGGACCCTTCATCATTAAGGAGGTGTTAAAGAAGGGCGCTTATTGTCTGGTCGATTTTGAAGGGAATGCGTTGGCGGAGCCTAGAAATGGGCTCTACTTCAAGAAGTACTACTCATAGGGTCACTGTGGGTAACTTTTTGTAACATATGTATAGTCTTTGAGCTATTACTTTCTTTCATTTCTTTTGAAAAATGTGTCATGGACGTGTCATTAATGTTATCTTTCGTCAATATGGCAGATGTCAAGTGAGTCTGAGGTGTTCATTGGGTATGCAGACGGTGCTAGTCGACACACACGGAGGCTTGCCTCCGCAGCTTGGGTAATCTTCACACCATAGGGTCAGTTGTTATCTTCCGGAAGGATATGCTTAGGTGACACCACAAACAATGTCGCTGAGTATAGCGCGGTTATTGAGTTGCTTCATGACGCTTTGTCATTGGGTATCTCTCATCTCCGGGTCTATCTAGATGCTCAATTGGTTGTGTCACAGCTAAACAAAATATACCGGGTGCACGATCCTACCTTACACCGAAGATTCCTTAGGGTACGTCTCTTGGAACACAATTTTGATTATATCACATATTTTCATGTTCCTAGAAGTCTAAATCAAATCACAGATACTCTAGCTAATCACATTTTAGATTGGCATCTTGCTCACACATAAAGAAGATCATGATCAAACACATGTAAATACATTTTTGTAAAAAAAATCCATAAAGACACATAAAAGAAATAAAAATCATATATATACATCAAAAATCTCAGAGTACATCGATGGGCGCAAGCGCCTAAAACAGTGGGAGCCATAACGAGTCACTAGGGATTATGCCCTCAAAACAATATATCATACATATGAGTGCTCGAGGCACATAACAAGTCTACAAGTCTGTTCAGGGCCTGTGGGCCCTATTATAATCATGAACGGCCTGAGCTAAACGCCTAAACAGTCAGACCCATGTTCGAGGTGCCCCCACAACATGAGGCTGCATCGAGGGCGACAAATCCTCTATCTCTGCCATGGGAACTGTGCGAGTGAGCGGTGAAGTTCCACTCAACTCGCCTAAGAACCCTCTCAGCCTCCCCTGCTGGGAGGTTCCCTGGTACTGCTGCTCCCCCGGCGGCGGCAGTTGTGGCCTCTGGCCGTGGGCGGCGCCTGTTCCGCGCAAAATCGGCGGGCCGCACGGGTCCCACATCTGCAAAAAACACAAAGTACACCTATCAAAACTTTGTTATCCCCAAAACATGATATATATCTAAAAAGACATAAAAATTACATATGCAAACAAAAAAAATATACAAGTGGAGACTTACCTATCTCCCCTCGCTCCTCACCAGAAGGCACTGGCATAGCTGGATCCCTGGAGAAGTCGATCCCCGCGTATGGGTAGTCCTCAATGGCGGGGATCTGCCATGACAGCCATGCAAAGAAGTCATCGTTGAAGGACTCTACAGTCCTTCCACCACCCTGTCGCGGCAGCAATGCTGCCCATATGCATACCGCAGGGAATGTCGCCAGATGTCCTCTCACTGTCATTCGAGGACTGAAACATGGGACTCTCTCGAAGAAAAACGAGCACAAGATGGTCTCGAACCCGAAGTTCCTCTGGTCCCGCTGATGGAAATCTGTCAATTGCCTCTTCATTACCTCGAGCAATGTGGTGCTCCAGTCAAAAATCTGTGCATTCATGCACTGGATGGCATAGTTCATCTGTGTGTGAGTCGCCTGATGAACGGCAGCGGAGCCGGTAATTCGCCCAATGAGCGACAAAATGGTCTGCAGGGTCAAACTGGTAACACTGTTAACTGGTACCCAGGAAGTCCCCTGGCTGGTTCCAGCCACACAGTACTCTGCAATCAACTCAGAGACCTTTCTCGCCCCCGTAGGAAAGGTCTACAGGTTGACGAGTTCCCCTCTCCTCGAGAGGCCCGTCAAAAAGTATATGTCCTCGGTGGTGGGCGTCAAAGATTTCCCCTTGATCATAAAGGACTCGGCATCAGGGTGCCAGTAGTCAACCAGGGCATTCAACAGCCTTGGTTGTGCATGCATGAACGGACATAAAAAGAACTTGACGAGCCCACACTGTGTCAGCGTGGCCATCACATTTGGATCAGTAGCTACTGCCTCATTGGCAGCCTCATGCTCTCTCTCTCTCCAGTGCATGTACATCCTGTCAACCACAAATGAAAGAAGGAGAGATTAACACCTTGCAAACAAGTTTTTTGGTGGAGTGGGGGTAACCCGCGGGCTGTATAAGCACAGTCCGTAGGTACCCGCGCGCTATCTTAATCATGCGTGCGGGTACCCGCGGGCTGTCTCTGGACAGCCCGCGGGTTGCTAGGGCCGACCCTGAAAAGGGTGACGACCACCCCCCCAACACACTAAAAAATGTAAATTGAAGTATTGAAATGCGATATGAGGGAGTTTGTACTTACTTGGTCTGAGAAGAAGTCTGTTTGGTCCAGTGTAGCTCCCGGAATCACGATCTGTAGCAAAGGGGGTCTTTTGGCTCCAGAGTCAATTTTCAAATCAGCAATGGTGATAATGAGCTGTCAACCTCTATTTATAGAGTTTTTGGCCTCTTTTTGTCACCATTTTGGGCCCTCTTATCAGTTTCTTTATACCAAAAACCATTTTGGGTGGTTCCGGAGTTATATGGAAGGGATTCGATCAGGTATCGGGACACTTTTTATTGAGTTTCAGAAAAAACACACATAAGGACGGTCCATAATTTTTTTTTCCAAAAATCAACCTAAGCATATAGGGTAGGATTTTATCCCCACTGTTGCATCTCGTTGCCTTTTGTTTTTCAAATATAGGATCGACCCCACCCAGTTGTAATGCAGAACCATCATTTCTTCTCTAGAAGCGTTGCAACTTGGTGGTAGAGCTTACCCAAACATGGATGCCCTAGGTAGTTTCTGGTTGCATTCTGGTATCCATGCCGTTTCTGACAACATAGTAGGCTCGGGGGTCCGTATAGTCTTTCCTGAATATGAGTTTGAGCCTCATTTGCATAGGTCTTTGTCACTCTTTGTCTTACCCTCCGGACCCCCAAACAAATAACGGGTCTCCTTTTAAGCCCTTTTCAGACCCTTTAAACATGAAAAGATTGTCGAGCGATCTTGTGACCCGTCACGCTCGTTCAACTGAAATTTGAAGTCACGTCTGTCCGGCGGTAGTTTATCCCTTTTTTGGTCCGGACAGTCAACTGCACGAACAAAGGAACGCTCTATTGAATTTTGATTCTTTAGAAGAGTATCCTCAGGTATAATTTTATACCTTTTCGGGCCTGAGGGACTAAATCTACGAAAAAGAAACCCCCCCGGAGTCCATAGTTAAGCTCTTTTCAGACTCCCTAAAATTGAAAAGATTGCCGAGTGACCTTATTCTTTCACACTCGTTAA
>ML822319.1:99474-110691 GCA_009831015.1 Picea engelmannii
AAAGACACTTCCATTAATAACCACAACAATGTTAGATATTATGATCCTAAAAGTAATTTGTCTAATGTTTTTTTATTGTCCTTAGTATTTTCTAGAATGAATATTGTTAGAGTAGATAATGCATCTAGAAAAGAGTCTTTCTTAGAATCAATAAATTATGAGTTTGTCAGAATATTCATTTATTGTACATGGATACTTGTCATACTCACTTGATTAACTTGACTATGTGGTAAGATATCCATAAAAAAATATTTTAGGAATTAGTATGATGAACTTATTTTATGTAACATCCCTCTCTTTCATGCACTAAGCGAACTTATTATTTGAGGATACTTGCATGAAAGTGATCTAGGTTATTATACTAATAGTTGTTTTGATTTTTATTATGAGATATTTTGGATTTGATGATATGTCATTTTGTTGTATTTACATAGACAAGTGATATTGACTGGGTTGTCCTGAGTGTGCAAGACTCTAAACATTGAGTATGCAGAGGCATCGATGAAACCCCTTGGACTTTGGATCGAGTGAGGGAGTGGACTGTTAGGGTTTGAATGTTGTTGATATGACATATGTACAAATGATTAGATGTTATGATGATTGATTATTATTGCTGACATGATTGGTTGATGGATGAAGATTGATGAGAGCTTGTCAAACAGACTCACATATGGAGTATAGGGGCCACACATGAAAACCAAAGACATTGAGGGAGACGTGTGGCAACAACTCTGCCACAGCCTATTAGCGCTCCCATCGTGGCTCGAACTGTAGGTTAATGATTACCTAGTTCGAGAAGAACCACAATGTTGTGAGGGTAGACTATGACAGTCGCTCACGATGATGCTAAGGGGAGCACAATAAGGTAGGGTCCTTATCCCTTAGAGGCCCTTAGTCTCCCACAAGATCACCTAACAGAGTATTGACTCTAGGGGTTTGACGTCTACCAAATTCAGTCAAGAGGTGAGCGGCACCCATGGAGCACGTAGTGCATATTGAAGGGCACGTTGCGCAAAGAAAACAAAAGGAGATGAGTTTCACCCTTGGAGCACATAGTGAGTCCTAAAGGGCACGTCACTATTTTAACTAGTAAATAAATAAATGTAGTGCCTAGAAAACTATTCCTTCTTAGGACCTGGTCGACCTTAAAATGAATGATGTGATAATTAAAGTTTAATAACTATTTTTTCACTTAAGAACTATCGCCAAGCCTAGTGAATTGAAAACCTAGGTCTGAGTAGAACCTTAGAACAAAAAAAAAACTAATTAGACATATGACCAGTTTAAAATGGAAATTTTAATTCACTAAGGTTCTTTTATAAAATTTCAATTCACTAAGGTTCTTTTTATAAAATTTCATTTCACTAAAGGTTCTTTTTATAACTAAATAGAAAATTCAAGCATTAAGAATTAAAGAGGAAATTTTAATAAAGGTTTAATTAATAAAAGGGGTATTTGGTTGTCTTTGTCTAAACCTGCTAATTCTGAATTTAGTTATAAAAAGGGGGAAACATTAAGGATAATATAAACTTAAAGAAAAGGGGGAAACCTAGGGAAAAGGGGAAACTTAATGAAATGGGGAAACTTAAAAGAAAAAGGGGAATGTCTAACTTAGTAAGGAATCTAGCCTTGGAACTTTCTATTTATGAACTCAACTAGGATTTAAGTAAGGCGTAAGTCATTTAAGAATTGTAACGGAATAAGAAGACACTGAGGAGCTTTTTTAGGAATGCTTTTAGGTGGGTGAGAGAAATAAACAAATTTAATTAATTAATAAATTGATTTTCTGGTGCAACTAGGGGATCGAGCGACATGTGTATGGGGGAGGTTTTTTGAAATTAATTAAATGAAAAAGGAATCTAATGAGGGTTTTGGGAAACTAATGACTAATAAATTCTATAAAAAGGATGGCAGAGGAGTAGTATGGATCACATCTATCTTACGTAACATTACGCTATTGAAATTTCATCTTGACTAAACTTTCTCTTGTGGGAGTTGGGATACCCAACTCAGGTGACAAGTGGTAGATCGACCTTGCGAGACAATCTGGGTGCTAGAATTATCTGGTATTCTGTGCGTGGACCCTTTGCATCTCAGGGGGATTAGGGGGAAGAAGAGTACCCCTAGTGTTGGCTGGGAGGTATCGGTGAGGTCACATCAGTTGTCAAGAGGGATCTAGATGGAGCTGATGCAGGAGAATCACCCACGTCAACGAGCCAGCGCGGAAGCAGAAAAGACAGCTGGACAGTGCTAGCACCGAATTTTGAAACACCTTGATATTGTTGTGCCAGACATTAATGTGTAGAGTTAATGAAGAACACTTGTATATTATAATGGACCTTGAGAGGATAAGCTCTCGTCCTTAGGTAGATGAGGCATTTAATAGAATTAATGTAAAGTAGATAGAACATTTAATTGTAGATTTGATAGCTTTAGAGCTCGAGAGGGAAAACGGATATAGACACTCTCCTTTGTACATTGTATTATGATTCTAGATAATAGAGAAAGCATTCAGAAGAGCAGGGGAGCGCAAGAAGAGAATTGCGTATAGAACACCCATGTACATACATTGAATTAATAGATAAAAATTTTGATTCAATTCCATGGTTATGTGTCTATTCTCTGTGTGTTGATGCTGTGCTTATGAATATTTTCTTTCTGTTATGCACTTGCTTTTATATGTTGTGCATGTGATTTCATGTTTTGAAACTGAAGTTTGAGATGGTGAGTGAATGAGTTTCAATTGTTTCTCTAAGTGAACCAGAGGATTCTTGCAAGGATTTCAGTTGAATTTGTCTGCAAGGAGTGCATGACTGTAGGGTTTACTTAGAGATAGTTTTTGTTCTCATTTCCTCGAAGAGTGCAGATTTGGCACCAGAGCCGTGCAAGGTGTGCGCAGGCTAGACGAAGTCTCAGAGTTGCGATTCTGAGCAAAGGGTTGAAAGATTTCTGCTGCAGGGGTGCGCAGGATCGAAGGCTTCATCACTTAGTCGTGATTGAAGATTTTCCGCAAGAGGTGCATGCAAGAGTTTCTTCTGGAGGGATTTGAAGTCGTAAAATCTTAGGAGAGATAGGCCTTCAAAGTTGTCGAAGGGAAGCGGGGAAGTTTGACAAGCAGGTTGGAGCACAAGTCTCATGGAGAGACACTTCTGGTTCGGGAGTTACGCAAGGAGGAAGGTGGATAGGAAGTCTACAGTGCAGCGGAAGAAGTTCGAAGTCCGGGAGAGCAAGGGCGTCGATCGGAATCACAGGGAGCCTGACTCTATTCGTGGATCGGGTATATCGGAGTTTCGCATGGAAGCGATTGGAAGGTTGCCCGTGGAGATTGCGAGGTCGCGAGGCGTGATGTTCAGAAGAATTTTGTTGATCGCGGGGACCACAGGAGTGGTGACGTGGTAGGTGATCTCGGGACATCGGGTCTCGAGAGTTGAAGGATCAAGGGATTGTTCTGGCGAGAGGCGAGGACATGAGGAGGCGAGATAGAGAGTTGTCAAAAGTTTCGGTGACTCGGACCTCGGAAGTCGAGGCAGGAGTTATTCAAACTCGCGAACGGAGAAGTTCCAAGGGAGCGAGACTGTGATTCGTCGGCATATCGACTCATCGAGTCTCGGGGATTCGAGAACCCAAAAGATAGATAATGAACTTGCGAGTTGCGAAGTTTCGATCCTCCGATAAGTCAAGAAAGGAGGGTCGCACGAAGTGGACTGTGGGTGCAGATCTCCCGATTGGGAGATAGAAGAACCGTTGAGTTCTTCAGGCTGAGAGAAAGAAGGTTCTGGAGGAAGCGATCGTGCTTCGAGGAGTGCGCATTGCATCAAGTGGTATTAGAGCGGGAATACTCTTTGTTTTCTATAGCAGAGAGAGAAGGAGAATAGGAAATTCATCATGCCGCCTAGGAGAGAGAGACAGTCACCAGATCCCGAAGACAGGGAGGTGAGAAGAAGAGGTAGGCCAACAAGAAATCCAGAAATGGAGTGCCAAATGAGAGATCTCCGAGCAAGGCTTGAAGTGATGGAAACTGCACAAAGATGCAGAGTTGGCGTAGGGGATCTTAGCGATTTCAAATATGAAGAAGAAGTTGGACATGCAGAAGAAGTCACAACAGAGGATGCGTCAATGGAGCGATTGATAAAAGCTATCGCCAGGATGAGTTCCAAAACAAAAATGGATATTCCAGCTTATGAAGGAAGCCTGGATGCAGAAGAGTTGCTAGACTGGATTAGAGCTCTTGACACCTAATTCGACTATGAAGATATCGAAGAGGATAAGAAGGTAAGGCATGTTGTCACGAAGTTGAAAGGACATGCAGCCTTATGGTGGGACGAGCTACAGGAAGATAGACGTTCCAAGGGGAAACAAAAGATCAAAATATGGGATAGGATGATCGCGAAGATGAAGGTGAAGTTCATCCCCAGAGATTATCAGATCACATTGTTCAGGCGAATGTAAAACCTGAGACAAAAGATGATGACAGTGAAGGAGTGCACCGAAGAGTTTTACAGACTCAATATCAGAGCAGTTCATTGGGAGAGCGATGATGAGAAGGTGGTGATATATCTGAATGGTCTAAGATATGACATTCAGGACGAATTAAGCATGGTAACCATCCGAACAGTTGAAGATGCTTATCATATGGCTCTGAAATCCGAAGAAAAGTTGAGCCGTAAGCAAGGTCAGCGAGGGCGAGGTAGAAGTCAACCCAGAGGCAAGGAAGTTGCCCAAGAAATAACTCAGAAGCCCAAGGAGGAATGGAAGAGACCTCAGGGTAATATTGACAGAGGTGGATCCTCACAACAAAGACAACAATATGCTGAGCTGAGGAGACAACATACAGAGCAGGGCGGCGGATATGCTGACGTGAATACTTTTCCTCATACCAGAGGTAGGGGTAGAGGAAGAGGAGGATTAATCACATGTTTTACATGTGGGAAGAATGGGCACAAGTCATTTGAGTGTCCAGAGAAGAAGCAAGCCGGAGGAGAAGCTCACATCACTGAAGCGCAGAAGCGTGATGCTGAGAATGAAGATGCAGACAGCGGAAGATTGCTTGGAATGCATAAAGTTCTCTTAACACCCGAGAAGGAGGTGGAGAACACAACTCAGAGGAGCAGATTGTTCAGGACAACTTGCACAACCAAGGGATGGAAATGTAAGGTTATTGTGGACAGCAGAAGCATCGACAATATCGTTTCAACCGAGATGGTGGAAAAGTTGGAGCTAGAGACAATAGATCACCCGAGTCCGTACAAAGTATCATGGCTACAGAAGGGGCATCAGGTGAGTGTCACTAAACAATGTTTAGTTGATTTCAAAATGGGTGAATATAAAGATAAAGTCCTGTGTGATGTCATTCCCATGGATGTTTGTCATGTATTGCTAGGGATACCATGGCAGTATGACAAAAATGTGGTTCATGATGGGAGAATGAACACATACACTTTAGAGAAGGATGGGAGGACACACAGATTGATTCCGATAAAGGATAAGGAAGTGAAACCGGAAGTAAGCAATATGATACTTCTCATGAGTGGGAATTAGCTTCTCACAGAGATGGAGAAGAATGAAGATCCACAATTCTTTGTGGTTAGGAAACCGAGAATTGTCCTGACTAGCACAAGAGTGGACGACTTGCCAGAAGAGATTCAGGAACTGTTGGGAGAGTTCGCTAACATCATCGTGGATGAATTACCTCAATCGTTGCCACCGATGAGAAGTGTGAGTCACCATATTGACCTCATACTAGGGGAAAGTTTGCCGAATAAGGCTGCGTACAGATTGACGCCGCAAGAAAATGAGGAGGTCAAGAATCAGGTGCAGGATTTATTGGACAAAGGAATGGTCAGAGAAAGTTTGAGTCCATGTGTTGTTCCAACAATATTATGTCCGAAGAAAGATGGAGGCTGGAGGATGTGTACAGACTCGAGAGCGATTAACAAAATCACCATAAGGTATAGATTTCCACTACCGAGAATGGATGATCTGATGGATTGCCCGAGTGGGGTAAATTATTTTTCAAAGATTGATATGAAGAGCAGATATCACCAGATTCACATGAGAGAGGGTGATGAATGGAAGACAACATTCAAGACAAGTGAAGGTTTGTACGAATGGCTGGTCATGCCGTTTGGTTTGACAAATGTACTGAGCACATTCATGAGGCTGATGAATGAAGTCCTGCGGGAATTCATAGGGAAGTTTGTAGTTGTATATCTGGATGATATATTGATCTACAGTAAGACAAAGGTTGACCATTTAAAACATTTGGCTATTGTGATGAGGAGACCGCAGCAGGAGAAGCTATTGGTCAACATGAAGAAGTGTTTCTTCATGAAGACATAACTCATTTATTTGGGTTTTGTTATTTCGGCTAATGAGTTGAAAATGGATCCTGAAAAGGTGGAAGTGATCAAGAATTGGCCATCACCGAGAAATGTTTTCGAGGTGAGGAGTTTCCATGGAATAGCTAGTTTCTACCGGAAATTCATTAGAAATTTGAGTGGAATTAGCGCAGCGATGATGGACACAGTGAAGAAGCGACATAAATTTTTTCACTGGACAACAGAGGCTGAGAAGAGCTTCAATCTGTTGAAGTGGAAGATCACAGAGCAACCAATTCTGGTGTTGCCTTATTTCCAGAAGATGTTTCAGGTGAAATGTGATGTGAGCGGATATGCTATAGGCGGGGTCTTAAGTTAGGATGACAGGCCAGTTGCATATTTTAGCGAGAAGCTGGATGAAGTAAAGCTGAAATACTCCACGTATGATAAGGAGTTTTATGCCATCATACAGGCATTAAAGAAGTGGAGGCATTACTTGATACCCAAGGAATTTGTTCTGTACAGTGATAATCATGCATTGCATTTTATAAGTCAACAAGATAAGTTGAATCAGAAACATGCAAAATGGGTAGAGTATATGCAGAATTTTACATTTGTAATTAAGCACATTTCGGGAACTGCTAACAAAGTGGTTGATTCTTTGAGCAGGAAATGTTTATTGTTTCAGGAATTCCGAGTCAAAACCTTGGGTTTTGAAAACCTGAAGGACGTGTATGCAGGAGATGTAGACTTCAGAGAAGCATATGAAGCAGTTGAGAATCCAATTCTCAGAGATCGAAGTCCGTGGATAGACTATATGATCTAGGATGGATTGTTGTTAAGGGCAATCAACTATGCATTCCAAATGGCTCCATGAGGGAAAACATGTTGAAAGAGAAGCACAATGGAGGATTAGTAGGTCATTTTGGTCATGATAAGACCTTTGCAAGGATGAGCGAATCATATTTTTGGCCAGGCATGCGAGCATATGTCAAAAGGTTTGTTGACAGATGCAAGATTTGTCAACATTCGAAGGGCCGAAAACAAAATGCAGGGTTTTATCAGCCATTGCCCGTACCCGAGAGGCCATGGGAGACGATTAGTATGGATTTTGTATTGGGATTGTCGAGGATGAAAAGAGGGGTTGATTCCATCTTTGTGGTGGTGGACAAGTTTTCTAAAATGGCACATTTCATACCATGTCAGAAGACCAGCGATGCAACACACATCGCAAACTTGTTTTTCAAAGAAATCGTCAGATTGCATGGATTGCCGAGAAGCATAGTCTCGGACAGGGATACAAAGTTCATAGGTCATTTTTGGAGGATGCTATGAAAGAATATAGGGACTAACTTGGCTTTTAGTTCAGCTTATCATCTACAGATAGATGGAAAAACCGAGGTGGTCAACAGAAGTCTTGGAGACTTGCTGAGAAGCCTGGTGATAGAGCACCATGGTAGCTGGGACAACATATTGCCACATGCAGAGTTTGCATACAACGATTCGGTGAATCAGAGTACAGGAAAAAGTCCATTTCAGATTGTGTATGGAACACAACAGAGGGGAGTTTCTGAACTCAGGGAGTCAAAACAGGGTGCGACTAGCAGCGCTAGTGCATAAGAGTCCACTGAAGCAATACAAGAACTTCACGGTAGGGTGAAGCAATGACTGATAGAATCAAATCAGGAGAATAAGCACAGATCCGATCAACATAAGAGACAACTTCAGTTCGAAGTTGGTGATTCAGTTCTATCCCACTTAAGGAAAGAAAGGTTCCCAAGGGGAACATACAACAAGCTCAAAATGAAAAAGATCGGGCCATGCAGAGTCCTAAAGAAATTAGGAGAAAATGCATATGAGATTGAGTTGCCGGATGACATCGAGATATCTCTGATATTCAATGTTTCAGATTTATACCCATACAGGGATGTAAAAGTAGAGGCTGGAACAGAATAACCAGTGGTCTAGTGGCAGAAGAAATTACCAGTTGCAGAAAAGTCACAGATGGAGTGCATACTGGACAAGCGAGTGGGAAAGAAGACCAGGAGAAAGAAATACTTCGAGTACCTGGTGAAATGGAAGAACCACCCAGTGGAATATGCAAGCTGGGAGATAGAAGCAGTAATCTAGAAGCATGGATAGACCGTGTAGGAGCTCATGGACAGGAGCCCATGAAAATTTTCAAGAAAGGGAGTATGATGCAGGAGCATCGCCCACGTCAACGAGCCAGCGCGGAAGCAGAAAAGACAGCTGGACAACGCCAACACCGAATTTTGAAACACCTTGATATTGTTGCACCAGACATTAATGTGTAGAGTTAATGAAGTGCACTTGTATATTATAACGGACCTTGAGTGGATAAGCTCTCGTCCTTAGGTAGATGAGGCATTTAATAGAATTAATGTAAAGTAGATAGAACATTTAATTGTAGATTTGATAGCTTTAGAGATCGAGAGGGAAAATGGATATAGACACCCTAATTTGTACATTGTATTATGATTCTGGATAATAGAGAAAGCATTCATAAGAGCAGGGGAGCGCAAGCAGAGAACTGCATATAGAACACCCATGTACAGACATTGAATTAATAGAGAAAGCTTTTGATTCAATTCCATGGTTATGTGTCTATTCTCTGTGTGTTGATGTTGTGCTTATGAATATTTTCTTTCTGTTATGCACTTGCTTTTATATGTTGTGCATGTGATTTCATGTTTCGAAACTGAAGTCTGAGATGTTGAGTGAATGAGTTTCAATTGTTTCTCTAAGTGAACCAGAGGATTCCTGCAAGGAGTGCAGTTGAATTTGTCCGCAAGGCGTGTGCGACTGCAAGGTTTACTTAGAGATAGTTTATGTTCTCATTTCCTTGAAGAGTGCAGATTTGGCACCAGAGCCGTGCAAGGTGTGCATAGGCTAGATGAAGTCTTAGAGTTGTGATTCTGAGCAAAGGGTTGAAAGATTTCTGCTGTAGGGGTGCGCAGGATCGAAGGCTTCATCACTTAGTCGTGATTGAAGATTTGTCGCAAGAGGTGCGTGCAAGAGTTTCTTCTGGAGGGCTTTGAAGTCATAAAAGCTCAGGAGATATAGGCCTTCAAAGTTGTCGAAGGGCAACGGGGAAGTTGCATGAGCAGGTTGGCACACAGGTCTCATGGAGAGACACTTCAGGTTTGGGAGTTACGCAAGGAGGAAGGTGGACAAGAAGTCTACAGTGCAGCGGAAGAAGTTCGAAGTCCATCGGAATCACGGGGAGCATGACTCTATTCATGGATTGGGTATATCGACGTTTTGTGTGGAAGTGATTGGAAGGTTTCCCGTGGAGATCGTGAGGTTGCGAGGCGTGAAGTTCTGAAGAATTTCGTAGATCGCGGGGACCACAGGAGTGGTGATGTGGCAGGTGATATCGGGACATCGAGTCTCGGGAGTTGAAGGATGAAGGGATTGGTCTCGCGAGTGGCGAGGACACGAGGAGGTGAGATAGAGATTTGTCAGAAGTTTTGGTGACTCAGACCTCGGAAGTCAAGGCAGGAGTTATTCAAACTTGCGAACGACGAAGTTCCGAGGGAACGAGACCGCAAGTTGTCGGCATATCGGCTCATCGGGTCTCGGGTATTCGAGAACCAAAAAGATAGATAGTGAACTCGCGAGTTGCGAAGTTCTGATCCTCCGATAAATAAAGAAAGGAGGGTCGCGTGAAGTGAACTGTGGGTGCAGATCTCCCGATTGGGAGATAGAAGAACCGTTGAGTTCTTCGGGCCGAGAGAAAGAAGGTCCTGGAGGAAGCGATCGTGCTCCGAGGAGTGCGCATTGCGTCAGGAGAGAATGCACTGGGAGGAAATCCTTGCCTCATCATCGTTGGTAAAGGTACACCTCTTAAAGTTGTTACCTATAATAAAATTTAATATTCACCTATTTATTTTATTGTATTCAGAAGACGATTTCATTTCCATGAGATTTCCTCGCAGGTGCATATCCTACCTGCGTTTTCTTTATTCCTTGATTGCATTTTTTTTATTATAGAAATGTTATATTATAACACTGTTATATTATAGAAATGTTATAATGTAAGATTGTTATATTATAACATCTTATATTATAATATTTTTATATTATAACATCTTATATTATAAGATTGTTATAATATAACAATCTTATATTATAAGATTGTTATAATATAACAATGTTATATTATAACATTGTTATATTACAACATTGTTATAATATAACAATGTTATATTATAACATTCTTACATTATTATCATATTATAAAAAATATATATATTTAAATAAATTTGTAGCTTAGGCAATATTACTGTTTTTGTTAATTTGTTTTTTAATTTTGATATATTTTTAAAATATTTTATTGAATTTTAATTATTTTCATTTTTTTTTCTAATTTTCTTTTTCTTTTTTTAAGTTTGAAGGGATTTTTTTCTCTTCTTTTTAACAAAAAACGTATTTTAACGAACCTCCTCGTTACGACGACAACCTCTTAACAAGTGCAATTTTTTTTTTTGTGTGTGCGTGTGAGTACAAGATAATAATTACATTTGACTCAGAGTCACCATACGACGACGCACATGGCGCATGCAAATGCAACAACAACCTAACAATCTAAGATGCTCATCAATCATCTGCAAGCAATGAACGACAATCAACCGACAATAAATAAGACTAACTACTCCATTTGATTTCCATTAAATAATGAGTTACCAACCTAGCCTTAAATAATGTAAATTTAGTTAATTGCAAATCCCTGTTTACTGAATCATAATAATTGATTGAACTTAGATTCAAGGACCATACATTTTACAAGTTATCAATCATAATGAAATTACCATAACATCACCATAACATAACCATATCATTGCTTTCTATATTACAATCGCATTGTATTTAAATTACA
>ML822320.1:37964-72334 GCA_009831015.1 Picea engelmannii
AGGTAGTCTTCCCATTTCCTAGGTTGATGCATTACATGCATCCTTAACATATCCTCTAATATATGATTCACTCTTTATGTCTGTCCATCGGTTTGAGGGTGATAGGCGGTGCTAAACAACAGCTTGGTCTCCAAACCCGCCATCAGTGATTTCCAGAATTTGGAAGTGAACTTTGTGTCTCTGTCAGATATTATCTCCCTCGACATGCCATGCAGTCGGAACACCTCTTTCATGAATACTTATGCGATATCTATCGCCTTGCAGGTCAATTTGACATGGATGAAATCAACATACTTGCTCAGTTTATCCACCACTACCATAATGGCGTCATTCTGTTTGGTTGAAGTTGGTAATCCAGTGATAAAATCCATGGAGATGGTTTCCCATTTCCATTTTGGGATGGGTAAAGGGTGTAATAGTCCTATTGGGTGTCGATGTTCTGCTTTAACCTGTTGGAATTCTATGCATTGGGCCAAATATTTGGCTACGGCCTTCTTCAATCCCGGCCAGTAAAATTGCTTCAGGGTGGCAGTAATAATTTTCTGGTATCTTGGGTGACCAGTGTAGGGTCTTTTATGTAGTTCATCCATGATGAACCTCTTCAAGTCGTCACAATTGGAAATGTACATTCTATCTATGTAGGTGAGTAGACCTCCTTCAGTCATCTGATAGCCTTCATATTTTGCTCCAGTGGGTTCTTGTTGTAGGTACAGGGTCACATTTCAGATGAAGGGATCTGTTTCTTATGCTTCTTTGACTCTGTTCTTGACATCTCTCTCGTAGGTACTCACCGCTGCTAGGTGAATTTTTCTCATGCTTCTGCTAAGGGAATCGGCCACCCTATTCTCCTTCCCTTTGATGTGTGTGATTTCAAAATCAAATTCGCTAAGGAGGGCCATCCATCTAGCTTGTCTAGTATTGAGCTTGGGTTGATCAAACAAATACCGTAATCCACAGTGATCTATCATAAGCAAAAATTTCCTTCCCAGGAGGTAACACCTCCACATTTTTAAGGCATGCACTATGGTAGCCAATTCTAGATCATGAGTCACATAGTTGACCTCATGTTCATTCAATTTTTGGGATTCATAGCAGATCACCTTCCCTTCCTGCATAAGGACTCCTCCGAGCCCTTCTTTACAGGCATCTGTGCACACAAGGAAGTCATCTTCTAGGTCAACGATTTTTAACACAGGTGCATGGGTTAGTAAATGTTTCAAGGTTTGAAATCTTTCCTCACATTGCTGTGTCCACAGAAATTTTGTTCCCTTCTTCTGGAGGGCAGTGATTGGACAACCAATCTTGGAGAAACCTTTTATAAATCTCCTATAGTATCCTGCCAATCCCATAAATGATCTAATGTCTGAGACATCCTTTGAGGTAGGCCATTCCATGATAGACCTGATCTTGTCAGGATCTATTGCTACCCCTTCCTTGGAAAGAACATGTCCCAAGTAGCGTATTTGCTTCTGGAAAAAGTCACACTTGTTGAATTTAGCATAGAGCTGATGCTCTCTTAGCACTTGCAGCACAAGTCTATGATGCTCTTCATGTTCCTCTCTATTCTTAGAGTAGATTAAGATATCATCAATAAAAACTAGTACAAATTTACCTAGAAATTTACCGAGTACATTGTTCATTAAGAACATGAAAGTAGCAGGGGTGTTGGTTAACCCAAATGGTACTACCACAAACCCATAATGACCATACCGTGTCCGGAAAGCAGTCTTATGGATGTCTTCACCCTTGATTCGGACTTGATAGTATCCTGACCTCAAGTCAATCTTTGAGAAAATAGATGCACCTCCCAACTGATCGAATAGATCATCGATCCTGGGCAAGGGGTATTTGTTATTTATGGTTATTTTATTAAGTTGTCTGTAATCTATACACAGTCTAAGGGTGCCATCCTTCTTTTTCACAAATAGGACTGGTGCTCCCCAGGGGGACACACTGGGTCGAATATAACCCTTATCCATCATTTCTTTCAATTGCAATTGGAGTTCCACTAACTCAGGCATGCTCATCCGGTAGGGTGTTCTAGACACGGACACCGCTCCCGGTGCAAGTTCTATTGAGAAGTCAATGTCTCTTCTCGGAGGTAGACCCGATATTTCTTCTGGAAACACATCTCAATATTCTCTCAGGATAGGGTTATCTTCAGGGCTTGGATATGCACCTTCGATTTTTTTCAACACTTGTACTGCATATAGGGGACATCCCTTTCGACAATACTTCCTCATTTGTAATGCTGATATTTGTCTCACCGAGACCGGTTTTCGGATCCCTTGAAGGGTTATCCTTTTTCCTTCTTTACTCCCATATTCTAAGGTTTTATAGTAACAGTCCAGTTTGGATTTATGGGTGGCCAGCCAGTCCATACTAATAAACAAATCATATGATCCCAGGGGTAATACATTAAGGGTTGCTTGGGTGGGGAATTCACCCAACATTATTTGGCAAGCTGGTACGGCCTCTACCACCTTTCTTTTGGTGCCAATGGCTAACTGTACCAACCATGGTTTAGTTTTCTTTTGTGGTAGTAGCTTACACTTATCAATAGTTTTAGGGGCTATATAACTCAAATTTGAACCAGGGTCAATCAAAACAGACACCAGATGGTTGAAGATCATACCTTTTATTTCCACCGCTGAATCTTGGTGGTCATCTTGGTTATTATCCAAGGCTGCATAGATCTACAACACACTCCTTGCCACATCATTGACCATGGTAGCTTTCTACATGTTATAAATTTTTCGACCGTTCTGTTGTCGGAGTGGACAGTCTCTTCGGAGATAATCTCCTCTGCAATCCCAACACTCCAAAGGTTTTCTCTTTGGGTTATCAGTCTTTACTGGTATAGGTCCAGGAGTCTTATTTCCGTCCGTCAAGGGAAAGTTTTGCTCGAGTACACTCCAGGTTGGAAAGTTCATTCTGTGGTTCTTCTTGTAGTTTTTAAATCCCGAGGATTTTCTCCCTTTCTTCTGAAATTTTGAACCATTCTTTTATTTCCAGTCTCCCCGAGACTCTACCCGAGGCCCATATTGGTCATGACAATATGTTGCCTTTCATATAGTGTCTTCTAGGGTCTTTGGCTCATCGAATTCGATTCGGTTCCGGTATTCTTTGGGTAGCTTACTGATGAAGCGTTGGGCCTTTGCCTTCTCTTCTTTTATGTAGGGTACATATCTCAGTAAGTCAAGGAATTTGTTGACATACTCCTCCATAGTAAGTTTTCCTAGTTTGAGTTCATAAAACTCTTTAGCCTTCTTGTCGAAATACCTTTCTGACAAGTACTTCTTCCGAAAGTACTTCTCAAACTGTCTCCAAGACAGGTCCTCCTCGCAGACCCCTTTCATATTCTTAAGGTCTTCCCACTAGATGGAATCCTTTCCGTTTAGATTGAAAGTGGCCACTCGGGCCTTCAGGTTCTCTAAGAAATCATGGACTCTGAAATATTTCTTCCGTCCAAGTAGCCAAGCCTCAGCTTCCTCTCCCTTCTTTATCTCGCCATCGAAGGAGGGAGGTTTGGCCTTTTTGAATTCCTCAAATTTATGACTCTTGGAAGTCTTTTTCTTCTTCTGTTTCTTTCGAGAATAGGAACTGGTCCTGCTGCTGGAAGAGCCTTCTGAATCACCAGCTTCCTTCTTAGTGGATTCGTCTGGTACTGGTCCTTTACCTCTGAGGTGGACCTTTCTGGATGTGCTTCTCTCAGTGTGGCCACTGACACGACCATGATTCTACATCTCCAGTTCATGCTGCATTTGTCGCTGTAGGTCGAATAAGCTCTGTAGTAGAACTACATTAATTTCAGTTTGCTTTTCTTGTTCTTTCATCATCCTTTCATTATGGGCCTTCCAGCTTTGCAATTCGACCATGAGACTCCTCACAGTCTCATCTAGGCCTGGAGGGGTTCCTATTGCTCTTCTTTCGTCTAACTCTTCATCTCTGTTGTGGGAGACTTCTCCCACATCTTGGTGAGTCACCATTCTCTGCGTTTGTAGGTTCCCACGGTTGATAATCCGCTTGAGTGAAAAGACAAACACTGACTATTA
This sequence comes from Picea engelmannii, assembly GCA_009831015.1. Lineage (NCBI taxonomy): Eukaryota > Viridiplantae > Streptophyta > Pinopsida > Pinales > Pinaceae > Picea > Picea engelmannii. Next base: position 42,020 of record ML822320.1, read on the forward strand.
GTCAAGAGTTAAATTCATTTTTATCAATGGCGCATAAATTCATAACTCTTTCACATGCACACGCAGTCGGGTTTTCATTTTCCAGGTTCTTAATCCTGGGTAAGATAGTTAAGTCAGGGTTTTACTCCTCATAGGAGTGTTTTGAACGAGGTTTATGAATGACTCGTGCATGAGCCCAGTCATGTCGAGTGTTGTAACCATGCTCTGATACCAATTTGTAACACACCCACTACCATCAATCAAAAACTTTCGTTGTTTCCTCAGTGATGAGACTCCCCAGAGCTTGTAGCAGCAAAATGCCAATCGCAGGTCTTCTATTTACCAACCCGATTCTCTGTACATAAATGTGGTCTTACGTCCCACCTGATGCAGGTGCGCCAACCACAGGTACGTCTGCTCACAGGGTCTTCTTATTCTCGCCCGAAGAACTCCAAGGTTCTTCTATTTCCCTATCGGGACATCTGCTTCCACAGTTCTCTTCACGTGATCTCCTTTCCTTGATTTATCGAGGAATTGGAACTCGTGACTTCGTGAGTTCAAAGGTTGAACACTGGGTTCTCGGATCCCCAAGATGCGATGATCAGTCAACTCGCTGACTTTTCCCTAAGGGATTTCACTACTCGCAACCTCGTGACTTTGAATGCCCAATACTTGGGCTCTCATCCTGCGAACTCTTGAGTTCACAAGATCTCTCGATCTCTTCCACCTGTCCTCCTTCGATTGACAGCTCACAGCCTCTCGCCACTTTGCTACTTTGTGACCTCGTGTCTCGTGACTTTTAATGCCAAATACTTGGGCATTCACCCTGTGAGATCTCGAGTTCGCGAGATCTCCTCGATCTTTGCCACCTGTCATCCCCATATGGATGGCTCACTGCCTCTCGCTACTTTGGTTCTTCACGACTTAGAGCATCCAAAGTTTGGGCTCTTACCTCGCGAGTCCCAAGCTCACAAGATACCTGGATCTCCACCACCTATCCTCTTCGTATGGACGGTTCAAATCCTCTCGTAGCCTCGCCGCTCGTGACTTAAAGCATCCAACTTTTGGACTTCTACCCCATGAGTCCCGAGCTCACAAGATCTCTATATCTTCTCCACCTGTCCTCCTTGGATGGACGACTCAGATCCTCTCGTAGCCTCGCCGATCGCAACTTAAAGCATCCAACTTTTTGACTTCTACCCCGTGAGTCCCGAGCTCATGAGATTTCTGGATCTCCACCACCTGTCCTCCTTGGATGGACGGCTCAGATCCTCTCGTAGCCTCTCCACTCGTGACTTAAAGCGTCCAAATTTTGGACTTCTTTCCCGTGAGACCAGAGATCACGAGATCTCTAGATCTCCACCACCTGTCCTCTTTGGGTGGACGGTTCAGATCCTCTCGTAGCCTCGCCGCTCGCGAATTAAAGCGTCCAACTTTTGGACTTCTACCCCGCGAGTCCCGAGCTCATGAGATCTCTGGATCTCCACCACCTATCCTCTTTAGGTGGATGGTTCAGATCCTCTCGTAGCCTCGCCGCTTGTGACTTAAAGCGTCCAACTTTTGGACTTCTACCCCGCGAGTCCCAAGCTCACGAGATCTCTGGATCTCCGCCACCTGTCCTCTTCGGGTGGATGGTTCATATCCTCTCGTAGCCTCGCCACTCACGACTTAAAGCGTTCAAATTTTGGGCTTCTACCCCGCGATCCTCCGAGCTCACAAGATCTTAACCCTTGTCTATCTCATTATAGATATAATGATGGTCGGGTTTCCTAGCTAAGATCTGAGGGTTCAGATCTATCCTGATGTCGTGCCCTTTCCTAACTTTTCTTTGGACGTGGAAAAACCAATGGTCCAGATGTTCTCATGGGGTCTGGGGATCTACGAATAATATTTCCTCACTATTCACGAAGATAAGGGAAAAAGGGTTAAGGCAATTTACGCCCTCATTCATTCCTTTGATTTAACAGTCCTGAATGACCGCAGATTTCCCAACAGGAACTCATACATTGATCAATACTTATCCTTACACAACTACTTTGGGATTTCAAGAGGATCATTCCTCTTCGCATAGGGTTTCTAAGACTTGCACATTCATGCCCTTTTTTCCAGGTTCTTGGTAAACCTTTCTGAGATGGGAAATCTCCATGAAGAGGTCTATTTCGGGCCATTCCTGGATACAGATAAGGGAAACAAATTCTCGAGAACGGACTGGATACCTGACTTAGTTCAACCTGGGCATGATTAGATTCATTTTTATCGACGTGAGTCATGAATGGCTTCCTCTATTACAAGCATAGGTCCATTAGTTATTATCAAAACATTCACAGACATTCTTACACTAAAATTGTTCACAATCTCACAGTGCTGTGAGTATGTATATATATATATATATATATATATATCATTGTATGAATTTCAAGATGCAATACATAAAATACTTATCAGAAATAACACCAGAAGTGGGTGTAACTACTGAGAGGGGTGCTCGTTTCCACCCAACCGTAGGCTCAGCGACTCCCAATGGATTTACCACTAGCCACCCCTGAGATGAAACCACGATGTTCTAAGACTGCGTCTCTCTGTCTGCCAGTGACCAGGAGCGCAGGTTACAATCCTCCCTCTCTGCTATCACTCACTCTGCATAATCCAGAGTTCCCCTCGCGTCTCCCTTTCAATCGTCTCTACCATATGCCTTATCCTCTCGTGAGGTTGTGTGTGGCATGATTACCCTCATGTCGTTCGGGCCTGACGACTCTATGGATGGGTGGTTCACCATCCCATCCCTCATCAAGCCATCTGCCTACCAGCTTGCGAGGTATTGAATTTTAGGTCCAGTGAGCCACTTTTGGTTCTCCGGGCCAGTGGAGTCCAAATACGGTATTTAATTCTCGATGGAAGTTAACACCACCTTTTCAGGTGCCTTCCACCGCCATCGTGGTCTCTTTTCTGCACATCCCCTCATCAGCAGTCCTGCAATAAATTCATAATGTTATTCACATTCATTGACCTCTTTCTGTAGGTCCATTTACATCACATGTTCATACTTATGAGTTTTCCATAGTCCTCGGCCAGTCTAGTTATATTTACAAACTGGGGGAAATAGGGTGTTACACACGATGGATATCTAGGTGTGCTCGGAACAAGCCCAAACAAAACACTAACCATAAGCCAATTGTTTTGAGCGAGGATTCAGACTCTAATATTGAATGCTCTCTGGTCTAGGAATACCCTTATTCTCATGGCCTCTATTCTGTTGAACCCTATGACTACGTATCCAACCTCCCACCATGCCTCAAGGATGACCCTAACTTCCCAGGAATTACATTTGACAGTGGAACCCCTGGTAATTCAAAAGAATCCCCACTTGTAGTGACTCGTCCCGATCACTCACAATGTACTCAATGCAACTCTTGGCTGGAATGATACTACACAGATGTCCCTCTGTTGCAATCTAAAATTAAGTCCTTAGAGGACCAGGTGGCCATGTTGTTTAAGGAAAATGATAGACTGCAAGCCAACGATAAGAGGCAAAAGACCACGGGTTCTATTGTCTTCAGAAATGTTGATTCATCTACTGCCTTTGTTAACTCAAAGTTATCCTGACCAAATCGTTTTCATACAACCCAGGTATGTTATTTCAACATCGATTTTTGAATGATTTGGTTTGAATTAGCATAGCCGATTGTGTTTGCTCTGAATTAGTTCTGTTTGAATAGATTCAAAAACGATTCTGTTATTTTTGAATTACCAAGAATGATTTCGTTTTGGATTATGTTTTCATTAAATCAGTACAAAAAATTTGTTCACTAAAATCGAATATAGCTACATTTTGATTGAACCGATTTAATACGATTTTATTGTTCTTGAATTAGCATAGCCGATTGTGTTGGCTCTGAGTTAGTTTGATTTAGTTCTGTTTGGTTTTATTCAGAAACGATTATGTATGTATTGAATTAGCATAGTCGTTTGTGTATACATTAGATTAGTATCAAATATTGGTTTGATAAATAGAATATAATCTGTTGATTCAAAAAACAATTTTGTTGATTTAGAATTGTCAAAAAAGATTTGGTTTGTTTTACCAAGAATGATTTGCTTGCTTTGAATTAGTAATTAAGAGTTGTTTGATTCACTGTATACATTCTTGTTATTATTTGGATTCATTTAACATGATTTTGTCTGTAAATATGACCAACTACATAATCGTGAGATTCTGTAGCTAGTCATAAAAGTTGGATTTTTGTTGATTTTACAACTTAACATTGTCTAAAATTGTTTATTCTTGTCCACCTACAGGTACACACAAATTTCAATGGGAAATTGGACATGCTATGGCAGTTCATAACATGCTTTTTGTTATATAGTTTTGTTTTAAAGTTGTTAGTCTTAGGCAGAAATAGAGATTTGGGAGATTGTTCCCATATTTTTTGCAAACTGTTTGATAATTCCCACATGGATGTTTTACCCTGTGGCCTTTATATAATCATTATTTTTTGTAAAGAACCCATCACTGTTGGGAGAACAAAGACTATGGACTTATGATTATATAGACTCGAATGGAAGTGGATGCTTTGTAACAGCTTTAGCTTTCAATTTATCATACTTTCGTTCAAGTTTTGTGCATTTTAATTTGTAATCAAATTATTGACTACTTTAGATATCAAGATTTGTTACAGATTGATGCGTTATGGTTTAAATTTTTTCCATATCTGATGTATCTCATTTTATGCACAACAATTACTCTGTTTGAATTTAATGAACAGAAGGTTTATCTTCTTTGTTAAATAAACGATTATGTACAAATCTTCCCATTGGGATTTATCTAAATGTGATGATTTGTAAATTATAAAATTGATGTTGTTTTATGTCTTGTTTGTTCTGTCATTCGTATTCAAAGAGAGTTGTTGCTTCCTGTTTATGAGAAGCTTGTGGAAAATCGAGTGCGGGTTTCCCCCATCAAACAACTAAATCGGATACTGTGCACGGGACAAATTGGAAAGCATTACTACAGGTTAGTTTGTCATTTGCAATTTAATAGCTAATAGATTCTAGAATTCTCAATAGTTTGGATAGATATATATAGTTCAGATTTACAGATTAGGATTGTTATGTTATTGTTATGCTTAGATAGTTTTTATTTCATTTCTGTCTCATAAAAATTAAAAAATCCAAAAATAATAGCTTTGCTATCATAGGACAATTCACAAATGATTTTTGCAGGTTTTCAATTTAAAATCTGTAATTTGTGAATACTGTACATACATAATTGAGGTTTAATCTTGTTGATAGTTGAACATTTAAATAAGTAGAATTATTGTTTTATGATATTAGTTAGCAAACTGTATATATAGTTTTAGATTTGTATATAGTTTGTTGTAGCTTCTTTTTCACTTAGATTGGTTTCTTTAGTTTAGTTTTTGTTTTGTTTTCCTAGGACTTAGATCGGCCAACGAAGCGGCTAAACCCGTCGGAGTGGATCATCCCAAATGGCTTGGGTTATTTAGACAACCCCGGACCAGATCCACCCCTCCAGTTGACGAGCGTTCAATTTCGTCCATCAACAACACTCCAAGACGAAGCACATTCCAATCAAATATCACTTTCTATGGGAACAAGTTGTAGAAAAGAATATCAGAGTTGAATATGTGGGCACAAAATAAACCAATGGCAGACATATTTACAAAACCACTTCCACAGAAATCCTTTGAGTATCTTCGCTAGATACTCAGAGTTATTTCTACTCCCAAATGAATTATTTTGAATGTTTATCTTATATGTCTTAGATGTACATGAGGAAGAACCATAAAGAGGACAATTCAGGTCGAGAGATCAAACGATTCAGTTAGAGGTAGTAACCCCGAATGGAAAGATACCTTTTCCTTTATTGACAAAGGGGGAGAGATTTATCATATGTAGAGGATAGAGGAATGGTTTGAGGGGGAGCATTGGTCACAAATATGAAAGAATGGTTCTAGAGGGACCATGAGTGATATGATTTTAGTATTGCATCAGAGTGTTGCCATCAATGCCAAAGGGTTAGATTGTTGATTAATTGGGTTGGTTGTCATTGATGGCAACCCTTGAAGAAAGTTCGGTAGAGAATTATGGTAGCACAGAGGTTTGAATAATGGACCTGAGTTTGTTTGATGTATAATGGTATGAATTTTGATATATTTGCAGGTAATACAATTCTAGATGGATAGTACATGTCATGCCATTTTAGGTGGTATGTGGAACGTCACATAAATCCTCACGGTTTGAGTTTTATGGCCTTACAAAGTTGAAGGACTCTCATATGATTGGCTTGAAACCCCAGAAGGTAAAATAAGTCAAAGCGTTTGCAAAGAAGAAATTGTTTAAATATTAAAGTGCAGTGATAATGTCAAAGAGGATTATTTAAATCATAAAGTGAAGTGACAAAGTCAAGGAGGATTATTTAAATAATAAAGTAAATAGAGAACTTTCTAATTATGGAAAGTGGTTATAAGAAGGTTAACCCTAAAATAAGGAAAATGGTTTAAGTGGTCAAGTGGATATTGGATACATGGACAAATTGGAAATTGGGAAAAGTTGGACATAGGTTGACTATTTGGACAAAGTGGTTATCTGGACAAAGTGGCCTAGAAGATGCTTCTAAGGAAGTTACTTGGAGAGTATAAATAAGGGGAAAGGCTCTCTCATTTTAATCACACTTGAGAATATTGAACATGTACATGTGATTGATGTAACCAAAGGATATATAAGTCGAATTTTAGAGGGAAGGTGAAGTAAAGAAGGGCGAAATTCAAGGGAGGATAACTTCTTTTGATGATGCTTTCTAAGGTATGTTATTTACGGTTCATCTCACCATTTTCGCAATAACTTTCTAGAATGATTCAAACTGTGAAATTGGGAGGCCACTAAGGAAACATATCCTAGTATATGTGGTACGAATTTCAGCTTGTGGGTCGTTGTATTTTTGGAGTTACACTCCGTGGAAAATAATGTTTGTGGCTAGTCCTGAAACTAGTCTAAAATAGGTGTTTTGGGTAAAAATGTCATAACTTCTTCATAACATATCCAAATTCAATAAGAACAAATGTGTTTTTTAGCGTATATTCTATAGTATTCCATGTAAAATTTTCATATCCATACACCAAATATTTCATGCAGGGCATGCTCTACAAGTTCGCACTCTAAAATAAGCCAGAATTCAACAAGGTATGCCATTTTTGCTATAAATCATTTTTTGAGAGGTTCGAAGTAGTGAAACCTGGAATAATTGCATAAAACAAATTGAATAACATTGTGTACTATTTTCATATATTTATTCATTATAGGTACATAGTTATGATTATTTCAAGTTAGGGTTGTTGACAGGTTGTTTGGTGAAAGTTGATTTGTAAAAGTTTACAACCATATATCTCTCATTGATAGTGTGACAGTGATTCCATCACTCTACTTATATGTCAGGGCAACTAAACGAGGCAAGGACAGGTGGTTGTATCCACCTTCCGTTTGTAGTCGGAGAACATAGGGGGTTTTAGCCTCCTTCTGGTTGTAGCGAGAGAATTGGGGAGTTGGAGCTTCCCTCATGTTGTAGCCTGAGAAACTAGGGGGTTGGAGCCTCCTTCAAGTTGCAACTTGAAAACAAAGGAAGTTGGTGTTTCCAATGAATGTAATTCTTAAAGACATATAAGAAAATGCATTTTGTGGTTTTCTCCAGCTTTGGGTTTCCATGTAAAAACACTGGTGTATTGTGCATGTGTATGATTGCTCATTTTTTCATTGCTTATTTACTTTGCAAATATTGGATGATAATGATACATTGATATAACACTTGCATTATATGGTTAAAAAGGATTATATTTATCTATTACTTATTCACCCCCCCTCTCAGTAATCCAACAATATAAACAAGGTAAGGATAAGGTGGTAAGATAGTGCAATTTTCAGATTTGAATGGACGAGGATCTATGTCAATTTAGAAGGATTTCCAAGTCAATTTTAAGCTCAAGCGGATCCCCAAACACTAAAAAAGAAGAAAAAACTATTGGTTGTTGTAAAAATTCAAAGAAAGATATTAAATGATTGTATAAATACAAGTTATGACAACAACTTGAAAGAAAGATATCAAATTACAGTATAAATACAAGTTATGACAAAAAACATAAAATTAGCCATTGAAAAAGTAATAAACCAATGAATAAAGAGGGCTAAATAATGAATTAAAATAGGGTTTTATTCACTAACAAAATCTAAAAATTGTTGATTAAGGTTGGTTGTCATTGATGTCAACCCTTGAAGAAAGCCACGTAGCACAAAGGTTGGGTAATTGACCCAATATTGTTTGATGTAAAGATGACTTGTTATTGTCTTGTCATGGTTGATAATAAGTAGAAATGGATTAACTCCAAAGTGGTCCCCTTATGGTGAAAGCCCTCATGGGAAGACGCTTTGCGAATTGAGTTATCCTAGAAGTATGGTTAGAGAACCCATGATTATTTGTGTAATAATGAGATGAGATCCTTTGAATTTGTCATTGAAACTATCCTATATGGATAATTCTTGTCATGTCATTCCTGGTGGTATGTGGAACGTCACATAATTTCTCACGGTTAGAGAGTTATGGCCATGAGAAGTTGGAGAACACAGGTTTGGGTAATGGAACCAAGTTTGTTTGATGAAAAATAGGTTCTCTGGATGAAACAAACTCTGACATATATATATATAGGTTGAGTATGATGAGCCCATTCCAATCTATTGTGATAATACAAGCGCCATTAGTATCTCGACGAACTCGGTGATGCACTCCAAGACGAAGAACATTCCAATAAAGTATCACTTTCTACGAGAGCAAGTTGTAGAAAATAACATCAGAGTTGAGTATGTGGGAACAAAAGAACAAGTGGTAGACATCTTCAAAAAACCACTTCCAAGAGAATCCTTTGACTATCTTCGCCAGATACTTGGAGTTATTTCTACTCCAAAATGAATGCTTTTTGAATGCTTATCTTATATGTCTTATATTTACACAAGGAAGAACCATAAGAGGACAATTATGTTAGGGGGAGAAACCTCGGATGGAAAGATACCTTTTTCATTAATGACAAAGGGGGATATATTTATCAGATGTAGAGGACAGAGGCATGGTTCCAGGGGGAGAATGAGTGATTTTATTTCAGTATTGCATCAAAGTGTTGCCATCAATGCCAAAGGGGGAGATTGTTGATTAAGGTTGGTTGTAATTGATGTCAGCCCTTGAAGAAAGCTCTGTAGCACAAAGCTTGGGTAATGGACACAAGATTGTTTGATGTGCATATGAATCATTATTGTCTTTTCATGGATGATAATAAGTAGAAATGGATTAACTCCAAAGTGGTCCCTTTATGGTGAAAGCCCTCATGGGAAGACACTTTGCAGATTGAGTTATCCTAGAAGTATGGTTAGAGAACCCATGCTTATTTGTGGAATAATGAAATGAACTCCAATGAAATTATCAATGAAACTATCCTAGATGGATAATTCTTTTCATGTCATTTCCGGTGGTATGTGGAACACCACATAACTCCTCACGGTTAGAGAGTTATGCCCATGAGAAGTTGGAGAACCCAGGTTTCGGTAATGGACCCAAGTTTGTTTGATGGATAACGGTATGATTTTCTATATATTTTTAGGTAATACTATTATATATGTATACTACATTTCATTCTATTTCTGGTGGTATGTGGAACTTCAAATTAATCCTCACGGTTTGAGAGTTATGGCCTTACGAAGTTGGAGGACCCTCATATGTCATCTAGAAGCCCCAAAGGGTCAAAGTAGTCAAAGTGGTTTAAGAGATTTAGGTAAATAATAAAGTGAAGTGATGAGTGTACTATAATTCAAAATGAATACAAAATAAGTTAATTCAATAATAAATTTAATGGAGAAATTAGAAGTGGGTTAACCCTAAAATAAGGAAAGTGGGCAAAGTGACCTGGAAGATGTTTTTAAGGAAGCTACTTGGAGAGTATAAATAAGAAGCAAGGCTCTCTCATTTAAGATACACTTGAGCATATTGAATACCTATAGGTTTTTGAGGTAACCAAAGGATATCTAAGCCGAATTTATGAGGAAAGTGAAGAAAAGAAGGCCGAAATTCAAGGAAGGATAAATTCTTTTGATGATGCTTTATAAGGTGTTTCGGGTAAAAACGTCATAACTTCTTCATAATAGATCCCAATTCAGTACGACAAAATGTGTTGGTTAGAGTACATTCTGGAGTATTCTTTGTAATATTTTCAGATCAATTCAACAAATATTCCATGCGGGGCATGCTCTACAAGGTCACTCTCTAGAATAAGCCAGAATTCAACAAGGGGTGCCATTTTTGCCATAAATCCTTTTCTAAGAGGTTCCAAGTAGTGACACCTGGAGGAATTGCATAAAACACACTAAAGAACATTTTTTATCAGTTTCATATATTTATTCATTACAGGTATGTGATCATATCCACCAGGTCTATTACAGAGTTACAAATCATATTTAGATGATGAAATTGATGAGGGATTTTTGTTGAGGTACAAGTTGGGTACATGGTTGAGACAAGTAGTTGATGATTTGGAACATACATGAGGTGTATATTTGATGATGTTGGTACATATTGATGAGTCATAGTTGACGAGTACTTGACACATGTTTGGTACAAGTTGGTGCACGATTGATGCACTTGTTTATGGTACAGGTTGTTGCATGGTTGATGCACTTTTTTATGGTACAGGTTGATTATAGGTTGAGGTATAGGTTTATGCATGGTTCAAGTTTATTGATACAGGTTTACAGCGGTATATCTCATAGTGATAGTTTGATAGTGGTTCCATCATTCTACTTCTACTTCAGGGCAACTGGATGGGGCAAGGACAAGTGGTTGTAGCCAAAGGACATAGGGGGTTGTAGCCTCGTTCTGGTTGTAGCCAGAGAATTGGGGAGTTGGAGATTCCCTCAGATTGTAGATTGAGAAACTTGGGGGTTGGAGCCTCCTTTGAGTTGCAGCTGAAAACAAAGGAAGTTGGTGCTTCCAATGAATGTAATTCTTCAAGACATATAAGATAAAGCATTATGTGGTTTTCTCCCTATTTGGGTTTCGACAAAAAATACTGGTATATTGTGTATGTGTGTGATTGTTGATTTTTTATTGCTCATTATTGGATAATAATTCTACATTGATATAACACTTGGATTATTTAGAGAAAAATGATTATAATTACGCTATTACTGATTCACCCCCCCTCTCAGTAATCCAACAATTGGTATCAGAGAAGGTTCCTTCACAAATCAGTTTAACCACTGAAAGGTAGATCATGGAGAGTACCAACTCGTACAAAAATGGAATACCCCACTTTGATTGACAAAATTATGCATTTTGGAGCATAAGGATGAAGACATATATACAAGCACAGGGGTTTGAAATTTGGTAATCAATTGTAGATGGATACACAGTACTAGCAGTTCCACCAAAAAATGACAAAGCAACGAAACTTGGTCAGAATAATTCCAAAGCTACAAATGCACTTTTGAATGGTCTCAGTGAAATAGTATTCACCAAAGTTGCACATTGCAAATCTGCCAAAGAGATTTGGGACAAGCTTTGAAATATTTATGAAGGAGATACAAAAGTCAAAGCAACAAAGCTTGAAACTTACAAAGGTCAGTTCGAACAACTAAAAATAACAATAGTCATAGACAAAAACCTCATAAAATGAGATGGAAAAGAAAGCAAGATCATTATAGCAATGAAGAATGCACAGTCACTCTACAAGCTAAGCAGAAGAAACATGATTGGTATGTTGACAGTGGGTGTTCAAAACACATGACAAGTGATAAAGACAAATTTCTTACATTGAAAAAGGAAAGAAATAGATCAATCTCCTTCGGAAATGATAATCTAGCCAAAATCATTAGAGAAGGCATAGTCTGAATTGGGAACAAGAATAAAAAGGCACAAAATGTTCTACCAGTAGAAGATATGAAACATAATCTTCCAAGTGTGAGTCAAATGTGTGACCAATTTCATAAAGTTACTTTGGATTCAAAAAAATGTGAGATAAGAAGAGAAGGTTCAGGGAAATTAGTCGGTACAACTGCAAGAATTTCAAACAACATATATGTGTTAAGTGAAATTGGAAATGAAAAGTGTTGTCTAGGAAAGGAAGCTAAAAGTTGGCTATGGCACAAAAGAATAGGTCACATGCATTTTGACAACCTTTTCAAAGTCAACAAAAGATAAGAAGTCAGAGAAATTCCCCAGATCATGAAACCAACCAACACTTTATGCAAGCATTGTCAACAAGGAAAGCAAACAAAGACCAAGTTCAAATCAAAGGAATATTCAACAAAAAGACCACTGGAAATTATGCATATTGATCTAGTTGGACCAACTAAAACGAAGGGCTTAAAAGGTGAGAGATAATTTATGTTATTAGTTGATGATTATACAAGAATGACTGCAGTTTTCTTTCTTAAGAACAAGTCAGAAGCTTTTGAAAACTTCAAGATCTACAAGGAAATGGTTGAAAATGAGATGGATTCAAGAATCAAATGCTTGAGATCTGATAATGGAGGAGAGTTCACTTCAAAGGAATTTATGGACTACTGCAGCTGTCATGGAATAAAAATGAAATTCTTCATTGCTAGGACACCTCAATAGAATGGAGTTGTTGAAAGAAAGAACATGACAATACAGGAAATGGTTCGAACAATGCTAATGAATTCCAAATTGATAGATATATTTTGGACATGGGCAGTGCATACATCAGTTCACATTCAAAATAGAGTAATGCTTAGAAAAAAAACTGATAAAACTCCCTACGAGCTATGGAAAGGAAGGCCAGCAAATGTGAAGCACTTCAGAGTTTTTGGAAGCAAATGCTATATCAAAAGAAAAGATGGCTCGATGGGAAAGTTTGACTCTCGTGTGGACAAAGGAGTACTTGTTGGTTACTCAAGTATAATGAAAGAATACAAGTGTTACAATCTAAGATTGAACAGAGTTGTGGAAATCATGAACATAACAATTGATGAAACAGGCAGACCAACATCAAAGGAAGAAGAAAACAAATCAACGAAACAACTTTTCAAAGAAGAAGAAGCAGAAGATGAAGTAGAAGAGGAATATGAAGAGAATCCAACAGAATCAGAAGAGCAAGTTCATCAAGTATATCCAAAGACACCTAGAAAATGAGTACAGAAGAATCATCCTTCAGATCAGATTATTGGAAACAAAGGTGCAGGAGTTGAGACTAGAAGAAAAATCTGCTCACTAGAACAAACACACCTAGAACTCTTATCTACAATTGAACCAAACTGTTTTGAAGAAGCCAACAAGGATGAATTTTGGAATAAGGCCATGAATGAAGAATTGGATCAAATAGAGAAAAATGACACTTGGGACCTGGTTCCAAGACCAAAGAATAAGAATGTGATTGACACAAAATGGGTTTTCAAGAATAAATTAAATGTAGATGGACAAGTTACAAGGAACAAAGCTAGATTGGTATGTAAAGGATATGCACATATTGAAGGAATTGACTTTGAAGAGAGATTTTCCCTAGTTTACAGAGTGGAAGCAATCTGGTTGCTTTTAGCCTATGCATGCTCCAAAAATGTTGAAGAATATTAGATGGACGTAAAATCAGATTTTCTAAATGGGGAACTTGAAGAAGAAGTCTACACTAAAAAACCAGAAGGATTTCAGTTTTCAGAGAACACAGATTATGTGTGTAAGTTAAAGAAGGCCTTGTATGGTCTAAAACAGGCTCCTAGAGCATGGTACTCTAGAATGGATAAGTATCTACAACAGGCAGGGTTCAGAAACGGAAGTGTAGAAAACAACCTCTACATCAAGGTAAGTGAAGGTAATATTTTATTAATTGAAGTTTATGTTGATGATATTATTTTTGGTAGTGATGATGATAAGTTAAGCTAGAAATTCGCAAAAGATATGCATAATGAATTTGAAATGTCGTTACTTGGAGAACTATCCTTCTTTTTGTGACTTCAGATACATCAAAGAAACCAATGAATCTTTATTTCTCAAACCAAGTATATTAGATAAATGCTAAAAAGGCTCGGAATGGAAGATTGCAAACCAATTATCACTCCCATGCAAACAAGTTGCAAGTTGAGAAAAGATGATGATTCAATGTCTACAGATCAAAGGAAATGCAGGTCAATCATTAGTAGCCTACTATATGTGACAACATCCAAACCAGATATAATGCAGGAAATTTGAAAGGTGGCATGATTTCAAGAAGTAGGAAAGGAGTCACATGTGTTAGCAGTGAAGGGGGTTTTCAGATATCTCAAAGGAACATAAGAGTTTGGATTATGGTATCCAAAAGGAAAGGATCTATCACTTATTGCCTACATAGATGCAGATTGGGCAGGTTGTATTGATGACCGATGAAGCACCAGTGGAGAAACGTTATACTTAGGTGATTGTTTAGTATCATGGAAAAGAATGAAACAATCATCAGTATCTTTATCTACAGCCAAGGCAAAGTATATTGCAGCACCATCATGTTGTACACGGGTTCTTTGGATTAAACAAACTCTGATAGATATATAGGTTGAGTATGATGAGACTATTCCAATCTATTATGATAATACAAGCACCATTAGTATCTTGAAGAACCCGATGATGCACTCCAAGACAAAGCACATTCCAATAAAGTACCACTTTCTGCGGGAGCAGGTTGCAGAAAAGAACATTAGAGTTGAGTATGTGGGTACAAAAGAACAAGTGGAAGAAATCTTCACAAAATCACTTCCACAGGAATCCTTTGAATATCTTCACCAGATACTTGGAGTTATTTCTACTCCAAAATGAATGCTTATCTTATATGTCTTAGATTTACACAAGGAAGTACCATAAGAGTATAGTTCAGTCAGGGGGAAAAACCATGGATGGAAAGATACCTTTTCCATTAATGACAAAGGGGGGGAGATTTATCAGATGCAGAGGATAGAGGTAGAGGATAGAGGCATGGTTCCAGGGGGAGCATGAGTGATTTGATTTCAGTATTGCATCTGAGTGTTGCCATCAATGCCAAAGGGGGAGATTGTTGATTAAGGTTGGTTGTTATTGATGTCAACACTTGAAAAAAGCCCCATAGCACATGTTGATATTATGGTAGCTGCGGGAGGTATTTACCTCCACGTGTAAACTTGACAAGGATAGAATACTCCGGGAAGCAAGAAGAAACCCTAATGAGTTGGCTAATAACCCTAGAAGACTTGTCAGCTTAAGAAGATAATTTATATTAGGTTATTAGCCTCCAAGAGAAGAAGTAGGCCAAAAATAATAATATATACTGAACAGACAAATACCCAGAATGAGAAATTGGCCTAGGCAGTTAGCCAAAATTAGTATAAATACAAGAGGGCAGTTCTCATTCTGGCAAGCAGTCTCAGAATTGCAATGCTTAGTCTTGTGCGCACTGCAGTGCCTAGTCTTGTGCATAGATTTGGAGGAGAGTTGTCGTTAGAGCTGTTGCAGCTAGCAGTTACGCTTGGACTGTCTCTTGGCTAGGGTTTGGACTATCTTATCAGCTCTTTTTGATGTGCTATCCTTGGGGAAAGGTGCACTACCCTTTGTTTGGCTATCTAGCCTAGGATTGGCTTCCAGAGTGATTCTCTGTCAAGGTTAAGGTGCTCGGAGGGTGGATTTGGCCTATGGTTGGCTGAGAAGGTTATTGTCAATGGTAAAATGAGCACACATATTTCATATTATAATAGGTTATGGGCCCACACCTCCTTCATTCAGTCTAAATGCTAGAAGAAAACATAGCTGCTAGGATATTGAGCTCGTTGAGGAACTGCTGCTAGGGTTACTAGCAGAAGTAGCTTCCAAGACACTACCACTAGGGTTACTAGAAGGTGCAGTTGCATAAACCCTAAACCTCTCATTGAGGAACCTTAAGTGAAAAGATTGACCTAAAATCCGGATAGATCAGTGCGCCCTAGCCCATTGCATCTCCTAGTAGTCTTAGAAAGCCAAGACGTGAAATTTGAGCTTTTGGTAAAATCTAGGGTTTGACCAAGTCAAAGCAGACATGACTTATTCTATGAAGTCAGAGAACAAGTTAGATGGATCATCTAACTTCAGAACGTGGAAGACAAGTATTTACCTCATACTTTCCAAGAATAAAGTGCTGGATATCATGAAAGGAAATAGCGTGAAGCTAGAGTTTGAACAAGGAAAAGAGAAGGAACTGCAGAAAGTTGCAGCTATGGAGAAGTTCAAAGACAGTGATATCAATGCTATGAGTATCATAGTGGAATCTATAAAATACCACTTGATACCCTACATCTCCCATGTTGACTCATCAAAAAATATGTACGATTCCCTAACAAATCTCTTCTCGATCAAAAACATTCGACAAGTCATGAGTCTGAAGAATGAGCTCCATGACATGAAGATGAATGATGATGATAGCATAACATCATACTTTGTGAGAATATCTTAGTTAAGAGATCAAATACAATCTATTGAAGAGATCATCTCAGAGAAGGAATTGGTAAACATAGTACTCAATGGTCTTCCCAAGATGTGGGATGCATTTTCCACAAGCATGAACACAAGAAAGGAGTATCGGACATTTGAAGAACTTTGGACTTGTTGTTTTCAAGAAGAATCAAGGATCAGTGCAAAAAATAAACCCCAAAAGAAGTACAATGATCAAGCCTTCACAGGAAGATTCAATAACTTCAAGAACAAAAGGAAGTTTGGTTCAAGGAGGAAGCCAAATCAAGAGAAAGACATTTCAGAAGTACAATGCTTCAACTATTGAAAGTATGGTCACCACAAGAATCATTGTCCTGAACTAAAGAAAAGGAAGGAGAAACATGAAGCATCAATTGTCGAAGAAAAGGAACCTACAAAGAAGACTAAGCAGGATGGAAGAGACTTCTTCTTCTAAAGGTAACAAAACTCTTCTTATTTCTTGTAAATATCTTGTTTGCATTGTCTCTGTACATATCTTGTATATCTATCTCTTGGAAGATAATGTGTTCCAAGAAGAACTACACCTATGGAAGAACAACAATATAAGAATGTATATCATTAGATAATACACATGAAAGGATGAAATACAAATCATGTGGAAGCTGTTGCAAGATAAGTCGAATCAATCATGAAGAGACTTAGAAGAAGCAAAGACATAAAGAAGTTGGCAATCGAGAGGAAATTGGAAAAAGACTTATGACGTTTTGTAGAAGACAATAAGATGAAAGCGTGGACTCTGTTAGACAAGAGAGCCAATTATATATTGCAGAAGATAGTAAGGATGCAGATGGAAGCATGGACTCTGTTAGACAGAGGGAGCCGATTATATGCACTCATACATGAAACAAGGAATAGGAGGGAGCTAATCCTATGATCCATTGAATATGATGAAGTATATATCCATGATAGTAGCCATGAAACACTATACGTATTCTTCAAAGAGAAGCCTTAAAGTATTCCTGGTTTTCCATCCACATTCATGATACTGTGATGGAATCTACTCCATGGACCCAAGAGATAAACACAAGGAAGAACATGAAGATTCCAAGAAAGAAAGAGAAGCTAGAACAACCAGTCATTGTATCAAGAATCATAAGATTGTCAGCCTGATATAAACTCAATAAAAGAAATCAAGAAGAGGAAATGAAATTCGTGATGAAGAACAATGTATGGAAGACTTATGAATGAAAGCATTGCGAGATTCAAAACCAGAGGTTCTCCCAGATGGAGGGAGAAGACTATGATGATTACTTGTTCCAATAAACTAGACTTATCACTACATGAGTCATTATATCATCTACAATATCCATGAGTTGGATTTGTACATCATATGAATGCAAAGAATGTTCTCCATAGAAATTGAATAAAGAGCGTATGAAGAGCAATCTCAAGACTTTGAGGCATACCAGAAAGAGACCCTTGTATGCAGATAGAAGAAGTTAACTTGGTGGATAACCTCCAATGCACAACAAAAGCGTGGTGAATATTTCCAATAACATCAAGATGATTACTCAGTAGATCAGATCTCATGATGGTAGAAGAAGTGCCACATGGATATGTTCCAGTTTTCCAACAATGATATACTCTATTCTTCAAAGCTACATGAAGCCTTCATAGAAAATCAGTGTTCCAGACTAAAGTAAAACATTACATTATCCGTGATGAAGTCCATAAAGGAGAAAGTGGTTCTCCAATACATATCTCCACAGATGAGCAGATAAGAAGACATTTTGGTAAAGCTTCTATCCAAGATGAAAGAGTTTGCATACTCAATATACATCTCATGGAGATGACTTCCTTATTGAAAAAGGAAGAGATGACTCTCAGGATGGGAGGGAGCATTGAAAATATTATTGAGTATATTCATTTTCAATATTGAAAAATAGTCCATCTTGGACAGATGCTTTCCTGTTTGGAAAGTGGATTGAGATTTCTGACGGACAACGATTTCCCATTGTGGTTAACATTGGAAATGGTCCAAGTTGTTGATGTATCATAGACAACGACTTCCCACTATGGTTAACATGGGGATTGGTCTAGGGAAGTCTCTCTTCTTGAGGGTTACTCAAGAAGACTGGTTTGGCTCAACGAACAACAATTTCTCATTGTGGTTAACATGAGGAATGGTCTATTTTGGAGGTTGATACAGGATAGTCTTTTCCTCTTATGGTTAACAGAGGAAATTGCCTGGAAAATAATTCCTTAGGGTTTATACATTCTCTCTAGGGTGCGCATTGATTTGTGTAGGAGGAATGGCCCGGGGTGGGGAATGGTCCAAGCTTGGCAATCAGGGACATGCATTCCTTAGGGTTTATACATTCTCTCCAGGGTGCACTTTGATTAGTGTAGGAAGAATGGCCCAGGATGGGGAATCATCTAGGTTCAGAAGAAAGGACAATTATTCTTCCTTGCTTGAGAAGAATAATCCACATATCTCATTGTTCTACTCTGAGGGAAGATATTCTTTTAGATCTCACATATGTGAGTGAAATATTGGCCCAGATGATTCAGTTTATATCATAACATTGTTTATGTGTAGGTTGGTATCAGATGATTGTTATGAAGACTGTATGACAGTAGATGTATACTACTGTGGTGGATGTGTTCCACTATTTGTGACTATATTTTGTTGATAAAGTACTTGTGTGTTACTTGGTGTGGTAGAGTACCACTGGATTGTAGTTATGTACTACTATGGATAGACACAGTTATGCTCTATTTTGTTCGGATTTCCTTGAAGACTATTAGCAGTTTATTGGAAATAATTATCAGCTAGATGAATGATGAAAAAAGATTTTCCATACAGAAAATGGTTCACAACGTTTACTCTGCTAGATAAGAAGAATGGCTCTTGTATCACTCTGTGGAGTGAGCATCATGTCTAATTAATTAGATAGAGTATGGTTTCAAGAGATGATGTAGATGATGACGATGATGGTGATGGTTCTCATGATATAGTCTATATAACTATGTTAATGCTACCGGGTGAATGGTATGTTTTGTACTCAAGACCATTACCTATAATACCTCCCTAGCTAGGAGGGAGTGTTGATGTTATGGTAGCTGCGGGAGGTATCTACCTCCATGTGTAAACCTGACAAGGATATAATACTCCGAGAAGCAAGAAGAAACCCTAATGAGTTGGATAATAATCCTAGAAGACTTGTTAGCTCAAGAAGATAATTTATATTAGGTTATTAGCCTCCAAGAGAAGAAGTCGGCCAGAAATAATAATATATACTGAACAGACAGATACCCAGAATGAGAATTCGGCCCAGGAAGTTATCCAGAATTAGTATAAATACAGGAGGCCAATTCTCATTCTGGTAGGCAGTCTCAAAATTGCAGTGCCCAGTATTCTACGCAGATTTGGAGGAGAGTTGTTGTTGCAGCTGCTGCAACTAGCAGTTACGCTTGGACTATCTCTTGCCTAGGGTTTGGACTATCTGATCAGCTCTTTGTGATGCGTTATCCTTTGGGAAAGGTGCACTACCCTTTGTTTGGATATCTAGCCTAGGGTTTGCTTCCAGAGTGATTCTCTGTCAAGGTTAAGGTGCTAAGAGGGTGGCTTTGGCCTATGGTTGGGTGACAAGGGTATTGTCAATGGTAAAATGAGCACACATATTTCATATTCTAACAACACAAAGCTTGGGTAATCGACCCAAGATTGTTTTATGTAAAGATGACTTGTCATTGTCTTGAAAAGTTTGATAATAAGTAGAAATGGATTAACTCCAATGTGGTCCCCTTATGGTGAAATCCCTCACGGGAAGACGCTTTGTGGATTGAGTTATCCTAGAAGTATGGTTAGAGAACCCATGCTTATTTATGGAATAATGAGATGAACACTAGTAAATTTTTTAGTGGAACTATCCTAGATGGATAATGATTTTCATTTCATTTCTGGTGGTATATGGAACATCACATAACTCCTCACCGTTAGAGAGTTATGACCATGAGAAGTTGGAGAACCCAGGTTTGGGTAATGGACCCAAGTTTGTTTGATGGATAACGGTATGATTTTTTTATATATTTTTAGGTAATAATATTCTATATGTATGGTACATTTCATTCCATTTTTGGTGGTATGTGGAACATAACATAACTCCTCACAGTTTGAGAGTTATGGCCTTACAAAGTTGGAGGACCCTCATATGTCATCTAACAACCCCAAAAGGTCAAAGTAGTCAAATTGGTTTAAGGGATTTTAAAAGGTGAATAATAAAGTGAAGTGATGAGTTTACTATAATTCAAAGTGAATACAAAATAAATTAATTCAATAACAAATTTAATGGAGAAATTAGAAGTGGGTTAACCCTAAAATAAGGAAAGTGGGCAAAGTGACCTAGAAGTTGTTTTTAAGGAAGCTACCTAGAGAGTATAAATAAGAGGCAATGATCTCTCATTTAAGATACACTTGAGAATATTGAATACCTATAGGTGTTTGAGGTAACCAAAGGATATATAATCCGAATGTCTAAGGAAAGTGAAGAAAAGAAGGTTGAAATTCAAGGAAGCATAAATTCTTTTGATGATGCTTTCTAAGGTGTTTCGGGTAAAAACATCATAACTTCTTCATAACATATCCAAATTCAGTAAGACCAAATGTGTTGGTTAGAGTACAATATTTAGTATGATTTGTAACAGTTTAATATCAATTCAAAAAATATTCTATGCGGGGCACGCTCTACAAGGTCACTCTCTAGAATAAGCTAGAATTCAACAAGCTGTGTCATTTTTGCCATAAATCCTTTTCTGCGAGGTTCCAAGTAGTGACACCTAGAGGAATTGCATAAAACACATTGAATAACATTGTGTATTAGGTTCAGATATTTATTCATTAAAGGTATTTGATCATATACACAAGGTCTATTACAGAGTTACAAATTATATCTGGATGATGAAATTGATGACGGATTTTGGTTGAGGTACAAGTTGGGTACATGGTTGAGACAATTAGTTGATGAGTTGGAAAATACATGAGGTGTAGAGTTGATGATTTTCGTACATATTGATGCATCATCGTTGATGAGTACTTGACACATGTTTGGTACAGGTTGGTGCACAGTTGATGCACTTGTTTATGGTACATGTTGGTGCATGGTTGATGCACTTTTTATGGTACAGGTTGATTACAGGTTGAGGTATAGGTTGATGCATGGTCCAGGTTTATTTCTACAGTTTTACAGTGGTATATCTCACAGTGATAGTGTGACGGTGGTTCCATCATTGTACTTCTACTTCACGGTGGTTGGACGGGGAAAGAATAGGTGATTGTATCCACCTTCCACTTGTAGATGGAGGACATAGGGGGTTGTAGAATCCTTCTAGTTGTAGCCAGATAATTGGGGAGTTGGATATTTTGTTAGGTTGTAGCCTGAAAAACTAGGGGGTTGGATCCTCCTTCTAGTTGCAGCTGACAACAAAGGAAGTTGGTGCTTCCAATGAATGTAGTTCTTCAAGACATATAACATAAAGCATTCTGTGGTCTTCTCCCTATTTTGGTTTCCACATAAAAAACTGGTGTATTGTGTATGTGTGTGATTGTTCATTTCTTATTGCTCATTATTGGATAATAATTCTACATTTATATAACACTTGAATTATTTGGAGAAAAATTATTATAATTACACTATTACTGATTCACCCCCCCTCTCGGTAATCCAACAATTCGTATCAGAGCAGTTTCCTTCAGAAATCAGTTTAACCACTGAAAGGTAAATAATGGAGAGTACCAACTCATATAAAAATGGAATACCACACTTTGATGGACAAAAGTATGCATTTTATAGCATAAGGATGAAGACATATATACAAGCACAGGGGTTTGAAATTTGGCAATCAATTGTAGATGGATACATAGTACCAACAATTTCACCAAAAAATTAGAAAGCAATGAAACTTGATTAGAATAATTCCAAAGCTACAAATGCACTTTTGAATGGTCTCAATGAAACATTATTCACCAAAATTTCACATTTTATATCTGCCAAAGAGATTTGGGACAAGATTCAAAATATTTATGAAGGAGATACAAAAGTCAAAGCAACAAAACTTCAAACTTACACAGGTTAGTTCGAACAACTAAAAATCAAGGAAGATGAGAATATTGTAGCATACTTCTTAAGAGTTGACCAAATAGTGAATGCAATCATAGGATTGGGAGAAGAAATGGAAGAATATGTAATTGTTCAAAAGGTACTAAGATCTCTTCCTATGAGATTCAACCCTAATATATAAGCACTAGAAGAAATATCGGATATGAACTCAATAATGATGGACGAACTACATGGAATCTTCACAGCATATGAAATGAGAACTGAACTGGAAAATCCAGATGTAAAAGAAGCATCCTTCAAAGCATCAAAAAGATCAAAGAAAAACAAAAAGGAACAAGAAGAATATAGAAGCAACATCGACATATTAGAAGATGATGAAGAAGTGGCCAACTTCGTCAAAAGACTGAACAAGGGAGCCAATCACAGGTATAGAGGTAAGCTTCATTTAATTTTTTTTAATTGTGATGGTATTGGTCATTTTTCTAACAAATGTCCTCATAAGAAAAAGAGAAATGATGAAGGTTACTCAAAAGGCAAACACACATATAAAGGAAAAATAACTACAATGAAATATTTCAAGAAAATCTTATGCATCAAAGAAGACATCTCATCATCAGATGAAGATGAAATCAGTGACAATGAGACATGAAGAATTTTATTCATGGCAGTGAAAGATTCCAACAAAGAATACTCCGAAGAAGAATATGAAGAAGACAAAGAAGGATATGATAAATTTGAAGACGAAATTGAAGTGGCAAAAGTTGAATATCGAGAAGAATTAATGTGTTCCATAGAAGTTATCAGAAGAGAAAAGAAGAAAAACGAGAAACTACAAGCAAAACTAGACAAGAAAAATGACACTTCAGAACTAGAACAAATGATCACAAGATTGAAGGTTCAAATAGAATAAGATAAAAGAATTGAAGAATCACTCAAAGAACAACTAGAAGAAAAGGACAAAATCATTGGAAACTTGGAAGCAAAGATTGTCACACTAAGAAAGGATATTCAAAAGAAAAATATGCAGAATAGCTCAAAAGTTCTGGATGATATTATTAGCAGTCAAAAATCTCATATTGCCAAGTCTAGACTTGGATACAATTAGACAGAAAAGGGATCAAGCTCCAAAAAAGCATAGCAAGAAACAAATCCAAAATGCTATGCTGAAACAATCGAAGGGGATAGGAATATGTACAAGGAAGATTATAGGGACACTCCTCCACTGAGAAGATTCAGATTTCATAATCAACAACAAACATATAGTCCTCAAGAAGAAGAAGGATTCATAAGATCACCTTCTTTCAGAAGATCTTCAACTCCCAAGAATAATAACAACTTTGAGAGTCATACACAAAGCGATTAATCAAGAATACATAGTGAAACACAAAGAAAAAGTTACAACAGGTTTGAATCTTTGATCACTGAAGTGGAATGTTACAAATGTAACAATTTTGGACTAAATGGCCAAAAATTGTAGAATGAAAGTCCCTCCTAAAGAACCTCAACAAAACAACAATAGTCATAGACAAGAAACTCATAAAACGACATGGATAAGAAAACAAGATCAGTATAGCAATGAAGAATGCACAGTCGCTCTACAAGATAAGCATAAGAAACATGGTTGGTATGTTGATAGTGGGTATTCAAAACACATGACAGGTAATGGAAATGATAATTCAGCCAAAATCATTGGAGAAGACATAGTCCGAATTGGGAACAAGAATAAAAGGGCACAAAATGTTCTACTAGTAGAAGATATGAAACATAATCTTCTAAGTGTGAGTCAAATGTGTGACCAATTTCATAAAGTTTCTTTCAATTCACAAAAATGTGAGAAAAGAAGAGAAGGTTCAGGAAAATTGGTCGGTACAGTTGCAAAAACTTCAAACAACATATATGTGTTAAGTGAAATTGGAAATGAAAAGTGTTGTCTAGGAAGGAAGATGAAAGTTGGATATGGCACATAAGAATGGGTCACATACATTTTGATAACCTTGTCAAAGTCAACAAAAGAGAAGAAGTTAGAGAAATGCCCCAGATCATGAAACCAACCAACACTTTATGCAAGCATTGTCAACAAGGAAAGAAAACAAAGACCAGGTTCAAATCGAAGGAATATTCAACAAAAAGACCACTGGAAATTGTGCATAGTGATCTAGTTGGAATAACTACAACAAAGGGCTTAAAAGGTGAGAGATTCTTTATGTTATTAGTTGATGATCATACAAGAATGATTGTAGTTTTCTTTCTCAAGAAAAAGTCAAAATCTTTTGAAAAATTCAAGATCTACAAGGAAATGGTTGATGTTAAGAACCAAATATCAATATAGCATAGAAAAACCTCAGAAAAAGTACTCAACACCTTGAAAAATAGATAGATTCAGATAATAATCCTCTTCAAGGGAGAAACCTCCTTTTACTCCACTTAAATGTTCAAGTACAAGATGATTCCAAATGAAAATGTCTCCTTGGTATATATAGGAGACTGGGAGGTATAATTACAACTAATGGAATAAATCCAACATAAATAAAATAGCATTACTAATGTAATATGCCCCAATTAAGGGGTAATGAGACAATATTAGGGCTTAACAGTTGAAAATGAGATGGATTCAAAAATCAAATGATTGATATATGATAATGGAGGAGAGTTCACTTCAAAGGAATTTATGGACTACTGCAGCAGTCATGGAATAAAAAAGAAATTTTCTGTTGCTAGGACAACTCAACAGAATGAAGTTGTTGAAAGAAAGAACAAGATAGTACAGGAAATGGCTTGAACAATGCTAATGGATTCCAAATTGACAGATATATTTTGGACACACGCAATGCATACAAAATTTCACATTCAAAACAGAGTAATTCTTAGAAATAACACTGATAAAACTCCCTACGAGCTATGGAAAGGAAGACTAGCAAATGTGAAGCACTTCAGAGTTTTTGGAAGCAAATGCTACATCAAAAGAGAATATGGAAGAATGGGAAAGTTTGACTCTCGTGTGGAAAAATGAGTACTTGTTGATTACTCAAGTATAAGGAAAGCATACAAGTGTTACAATGTAAGATTTAACAAAGTTGTGGAAAGCATCAATGTAACAATTGATGAAATAGGCAGACCAGAATCAAAGGAAGAAGAAAACAAATCAATGGAACAAATTTTTGAAGAAGAAGAAGCAGAAGATGAAGTAGAAGAGGAATATGAAGAGAATCCGACAGAAACACAAGAGCAAGCTCAACAAGTATCTCCAAAGACACCTAGGAAATGAGTACAGAAGAATCATCCTTCAGATCAGATTATTGGAAACAGAGATGCAGGAGTTGAGACTAGAAGAAAAATCCGTTCACCAGAAAAAACACACCTAGAAATCTTATCTACACTTGAAGCAAACTGTTTTGAACAAGCCACCAAGGATGAATTTTGTAATAAGGCCATGAATGAAGAATTGGATCAAATAGAGAAAAATTACACTTGAGACTCGGTTCCAAGACCAAAGAATAAGAATGTGATCTACAAAAAATGGGTTTTCAGGAATAAATTAAATGAAGATGGACAAGTTACAAGGAACAAAGCTAGATTGCTATGTAAAGGATATGAACAGATTGAAGGAATTGACTTTCAAGAGACATTTTCCCTAGTTGCCAAAATGGAAGCAATCCGGTTTCTTTTAGCCTATGCATGCTCCAAAAATGTTAAAGTGTATCAGATGGATGTAAAATCAACTTTTCTGAATGGAGAACTTGAAGAAGAAGTATACATTGAACAACCGGAAGGATTTCATTTGTCAAAGAACGCAGATTAGGTGTGTAATTTAAAGAAGGCCTTGTATGGTGTAAAACATGCTCCTAGAGAATGGTACTCTATAATAGATAAATATCTGCAGCAGGCAGGGTTTGAAAAAGGAAGTGCAGAAAACAAACTCTACATCAAGGTAAGTGAAGGTAATATTTTATTAATTGAAGTTTATGTTGATGATATTATTTTTGGTAGTGATGATGATAGGTTAATCCAGAAATTTGAAAAATATATGCATAATGAATTTGAAATGTCGTTACTTAGAGAACTATCCTTCTTTTTGTGACTTCATATATGTCAAAGAAACCAAGGAATCTTTATTTCTCAAACCAAGTATATTAGAGAAATGCTAAAAAGGTTCAAAATGGAAGATTGCAAACCAGTTATCACTCCCATGCAAACTAGTTGCATGTTGAGAAAAGATGATGATTCGAAGTCTACAGATCAGAGGAAATACATGTCAATGATTGGTAGCCTACTATATGTGACAACATCCAGAACAGATGTAATGCAGACAGTTGGACAGGTGGTACGATTTCAAGCAGCACCAAAGGAGTCACATGTGCTAGCAGTGAAGATGATTTTCAGATATATCAAAGGAACATAAGAGTTTGGATTATGGTATCCAAAAGGAAAGGATGTATCACTTATTACCTACACAGATGCAGATTGGGTAGGTTGTATTGATGACCGACGAAGAACCAATGGAACAACGTTCTACTTGGGTGAGTGTTTAGTATCATGACTAAGCAAGAAATAGTCATCAATATCTTTATCTACAGCCGAGGCAAAGTATATTGTAGCAGCATCATGTTGTACACAGGTTCTTTGGATGAAACAAACTCTGACAGATATACAGGTTGAGTATGATGAGCCCATTACAATCTATTGTGATAATACAAGTGCCATTACTATCTCGAAGAACCTGGTGATGCACTCCAAGATGAAGCACATTCCAATAAAGTATCACTTTCTACGGGAGCAGGCTGCAGAAAAGAACATCAGAGTTGAGTATGTGGGCACAAAAGAACAAGTGGCAGACATCCTCACAAAACCACTTCCACGGGAATCCTTTGAATATCTTCGCCAGAGACTTGGAGTTATTTCTACTCCAAAATGAATGCTTTTTTAATTCTTATCTTATATGTCTTAGATTTACACGAGAAAGCACCATAAGAGAACAATTCAATCAGGGGGAGCAACCCCGAATGGAAAGATAACTTTGCCATCAATGACAAAGGGGGAGAGATTTATCAGATGTAGAGGACAGAGGCATGGTTCAATGGGAGCATGAGTGATTTGATTTCATTATTGCATCAAAGTGTTGCCATCAATGCCAAAGGGGGAGTTTGTTGATTAAGGTTGGATTTCATTGATGTCAACCCTTGAAGAAAGCCCCTTAGCACAAAGGTTGGGTAATGGAACCAAGAATGTTTGATGTAAAGATGACTCGTTACTTTGTTGTCATGGTTGATAATAAGTAGAAATGCATTAACTCCAAAGTGGTCCCCTTATGGTGAAATCCCTCACGGGAAGATGCTTTGCAGATTGAGTTATCCTAGAAGTATGGTTAGAGAACCCATGCTTATTTGTGGAATAATGAGATGAACACTAGTGAATTTGTTAGTGAAACTATCCTAGATGGATAATGTTTTTCATGTCATTTCTAGTGGTATGCGGAACATCACATAACTCCTCACGGTTTGAGAGTTATGGCCTTATGAAGTTGGAGGACCCTCATATGTCATCTAGAAGCCCCAAAAGGTCAAAGTAGTCAAAGTGGTTTAAGAGATTTTAAAAGGTAAATAATAAAGTGAATTGATGAGTGTAATACAATTCAAAGTGAATACAAAATAAATTGATTCAATAATAAATTTAATGGAGAAATTAGAAGTGGGTTAACCCTAAAATAAGGAAAGTGGGTAAAGTGACCTAGAAGATGTTTTTAAGGAATCTACTTGGAGAGTATTAATAAGAGGAAAGGCTCACTCATTTAAGATACACTTGAGAATATTGAATACATATAGGTGTCTGAGGTAACCAAGGGATATATAAGCTGAATTTTTGAGGAAAGTGAAGGAAAGAAGGCCGAAATTCAAGGAAGGATAAATTCTTTTGATGATGTTTTCTAAGGTGTTTTGGGTAAAAACGTCATAAATTCTTCATAACATATCCAAATTTAGTAAGACCAAATGTGTTGGTTATAGTAAAGTATGTAGTATTCTTTGTAACAATTTTAGATCAATTCAAAAAATATTTCGTGTAGGGCACGCTCTACAAGGTCGCTCTCTAGAATAAGCCAGACTTCAGCAAGGTGTGCCATTTTTGCCATAAATATTTTTCTTAGAGGTTCCATGTAGTGACACATGGAGGAATTGCATAAAACAAATTGAAGAACATTGTGTATCAGTTTCAGATATTTATTCATTACAAGTATGTGATCATATACCCTAGGTCTATTATGGAGCTTCAAATCATATTTGGATGATGAAATTGATGAGGGCTTTTGGTTGAGGTACAAGTTGGGTACATGGTTGAGACAAGTAGTTGATGAGTTGACACATACATGAGGTGTATAGTTGATGATGTTGGTACATATTGATGAGTCATAGTTGATAAGTACCTGACACATGTTTGGTATAGGTTGGTGCATGGTTGATGCACTTATTTATTGTACAGGTTGGTGCATGGTTGATGCACTTGTTTATGGTACAAGTTGATTATAGGTTGAGGTACAGGTTGATGCATGGTTCAGGTTTATTGGTATAGGTTGATTATAGGTTGAGGTACATGTTGATGCATGGTTGAGGTATTGGTATAGGTTGATTATAGGTTGAGGTACATGGTTGATACATGTTGATGCATGATTCGAAATACTTCACCAAATTTTCCAAACTGTTAAATTTCACCAAGAGAAGTCATTGATGGCAGATGGACGGATGGTTGAAGGTCGACCAAATTTGGTGAAGTATTTCAAATCGAGCAACATAATTCGTCGATGGTCAATGCGATGATGTTCGAAGGCCAGTTGAATTGAGGTTGGTAGAATTTGATGAAGTATTTCAAATTCAAGGTTGGTCGAATTTGACGAAGTATTTTGAATCAGGCAAGAGAATTTTTCGATGGTAAATGATTTGGTGGTTAGAGTTCAGTCGAATTTGGTGAAGTATTTCGAATCGAGAAAGATAATTTTTCTATGATCGATGCATCAAAAAATTCGTAAAAGTGTTTGGTCGTTCAAGAGAATCGATTGATGATCGATGGGGGAAAGAGTATGATGACATCATCATCCATGTTTCATGCCACATCAACATACACGTGTTATTCCATGTCACCTAGGTTGACACCTCAGGATGAAGTTTCATGCCACATCAACATCCACATGTCATGCCACGTCATCCAACAGAAGTAGTCGATGGTCGATGGTCAGGTCGACCGATTTGGGAAAGTGAATTCGGCAGTTATCGATTTCTAATGGATGATGGTCGAATCGATTGATTTGAGAGTTTCGGAAATCGGTCGTTGGGGAGTTGGGCCAACACCATTTGGTCGGATTGGAAGTTTGGGAAAAACATTTTGCCCGTCTAAAGGAATGTGTCGATCCCTGATGAAAAATAGAGTCAAATAAATGGTTGTTGTTTCTATTTATTTGAGATAAATAGTTCATATTTAAAGGGTTATTAGAGAAGTAAAACTATAAATTTTGTATGAAATTTTCTAGATTTTTCAGAATTTAGAAGGTCATTAACTTGGAGGGAATTTTTGAGGCCCTAAACGATATTTTTAGCAAGTCAAAATCCAAAATATGAGAGTGCACCAAGGTAAAATTTATATTTTCATCTCAAATAAAAGTACTGCGACAAAACTATCCAATGAGCTAAATGGTTCATAAAATGGATCTCATATGATCAAGTTACACCCAAAACAGTGAGGGTAAAATTCCAACATCAATTTTACTTC